>CAUYRH010006329.1:0-51604 GCA_963574655.1 Perodicticus potto
GTAGTCCCAGCTACTTGGGAGGCGGAGGCAGGAGACTCGCTTGAGCCCAGGAGTTGGAGGTTGCTGTGAGCTGTGATGCCACAGCACTCTATCCAGGGTGACAGCTTGAGGCTCTGTCTCAAAAAAAAAAAAAAAAAAAAAAAAAGAAGAGGGCGGCACCTGTGGCTCAGTGACTAGGGCACCGGCCCTATATACCAAAGGTGACAGGTTCAAACCCAGCCTCGGCCGAACTACAAAACAGAAAAATAGCTGGGCGTTGTGGTAGGCGCCTGTGGTCCCAACTACTTGGGAGGCTGAGGCAAGAGCATCGCCTAAGCCCAGGAGTTGGAGGTTGCTGTGAGCTGTGTGATGCCACAGCACTCTACCGAAGGCAATAAAGTGAGACTGTCTCTCTACAAAAAAAAAAAAAAGGAAGAAAGAGACGAGGGAAGGAAAGAAGGAATGGGATTCAGGAGAGAGATGCAAGCTTAATTTACCCTATCACTGAGTAAAACCAGTAATAGTGATGCTAGTGTAAACTGATAAAAGGTTAATCATTAAAACTTTTTGTCATTGGCACTGATTTGGTAGATATTTTGATACTTTTTAAATTGGGGTGGATATTATAAACATACATTGTATATCATACAAACAGATTTTTAACACCTTGTGAACATTAATGATAGCTGTGAATCTATCAATTTATTCTTCATATTAAGTTAGTAGATGTCATTTTATATTATTTAAATACATTATAATCATATTGTTAATGCTAATTTACATCCCCTTTTTCTTCTTAAAAATAAAAACAAAGCCTAGTGGAATTTATAGAACTCTATCAGACTATAAGTTCCATGAGGAATTTCTGCATGTGATTTAAATTTTTTTCCTCTTATTTTCTCTAGGGCCTATTCCCTGGTGGATTCCAGTCAAGTGTCTACATTTCTGATTTCCATTCTTCTTATAGTCTATGGTAGTTTCAGGTAAGATGTTCTCACATGGGGTTGGTTTTAATTGGAGGTGGAAGAAGCATTACTCTGAAAGTGTTGGCATCCAAACTTACTGTTTTGTGAAGAGAAACAGGATTTGGGCAGCAACTGAGTTAGAATAGGATCATTCTGATATTTCTTCTTTAGTTGGCTGCTGTTAAACTCTTAGTTTTGCTTATTAATGCTAACAGCCAAAAACTAATTGCTTAAAATTCTGGTTCTGAAAATAATGACTCACCTAAGAGCAGTCATTATCGGGGAAGGTTGAGGAAACAGTCCTTTATAGTGATTCTAGAATCTCAATGGGAACAAAAAGTTTAAATAGAAGGACAGTTTGAAATATAGAAAAAATTACTAAATATCCATGTACTAGCACTTTCATTATGGAAATTACCTTTAGTTTAGTATATTCTTAATATACTGTGTATATTTTCATAGTTGAAATCATTTACATTCTGATTTTTTCATCAGAAAAAAATATTTTCTACAATCTTCATACTAGTTTTTTTTTCTGTAGAGACTATTTTGTTGTTGCAGTTGAGTCGGGGCCAGGTTTGAACCCACCACTCTTGGTATATGGAGCCAGCGCCTTACTGACTGAGGCACAGGCGCCGCCCACTTCATACTAGTTGTTAGTAATTTGATTTTTTTTATGTTACTATTTTATTCCACTTTTGTTGGACATTGGATTTTCTTTTTTTTTTTTTTGAGACAAAACCTCAAGCTGTTGCCCTGGGTAGGGTACCGTGGCATCACAACTCACAGCAACCTCCAACTCCTGGGCTTAAGCAATTCTCTTGCCTCAGCCTGCCAAGTAGCTGGGACTACAGGTGCCCGCCACAATGAGCGGCTATTTTTTGGTTTTAGTTGTCATTGTGTGGCAGGCCTGGGCTGGATTTGAACCCGCCAGCTTTGGTGTATGTGGCTAGCGCCTTAGCCAGTTGAGCTACAGGCACCGAGCCAGACATGTGGATTTTTATAGTGACCATCTTTTTTGTGTGTTCTTTTGCTGTGGTTGAATTACATTCCTAAGATAAATATCACAAAGTTGAAATACTTTGCCAGAGTGTATGAACTGGCTCTTACTACATACATATTGCCGCATTGCTTTTCAGAAGGATTATACCAATTTAGGATTGGGCAACTTTTAAACAAAATTTTAGGTAATAAATGTGCCATATAATTATGTCATATAGATGGAAAAGATTTCTCAGGAGAACCTCCATGTTGACAAATGAGAAAACTGTAACCTCGCCAGATGATGTAGTTTCACAAAGCTTACACAACTAGTTGGTAACAAAGTCTAGATTGGAATAGTTCTCAAGACTTCTGGTCCAATACCTTATGTCTTTTATACTCTATTTATGTGTTTATTTATTTATTTTTTTGAGACAGAGCCCTATCTTTTACACTTTATTTATTTATTTATTTATTTTTTTGAGACAGAACCCTATCTGGGGTGACAGCTTGAGGCTCTGTCAAAAAAAAAAAAGCTGTCACCTGGATAGAGTGCTGTGGCATCACAGCTCACAGCAACCTCCAATTCCTGGGCTCAAGCGAGTCTCCTGCCTCTGCCTCCCCCGAATAGCTGGGACTACAGGCACCTGCCACAACGCCCGGCCATTTTTTGGTTGCAGCCGTCGTTGTTTGGCGGGCCCGGGCTGGATTTGAACCCGCCAGCTCAGGTGTACGTGGTTGGCGCCTTAGCCCGTTGAGCCACAGGCACTGAGCCTCTTTTATACTTTAATAATGCATTTTTCTACAAAAGGTAAATCATGATCCTTTATACCTTTAAATTGAACTCTTAAGTTATTTTTGTTCCTTTTCTGTTTTCTGGAAGAGATTACTTAAAATGGTGTTATTTCATATTTAAGTATTTCATAGAACTTACCAGTGAAGCCATCTAAAGCTGGTTTTCTCTTTGTGAGAAGATATTTTTCATTTTTGTTTTTTCCTACTTGGTTTACCACCTTTAAGGTAAGGGCTTTTTTTTTATTATTATGGTAAAATGTTGTATAATACAAAATGTACCGTTTAAACCATTGCCAAAGGTATAGTTCGGTAGCAGGTGGTAAGAGCTTTCTAAACTTGTATTATTGTTTGTCTTTTTATTATAGCTATTCTAGTACTAGGGTGTGAAGTGATCCATTTCCCAGGGATTATTACCATGCTCAAAATATGTTGAGCATCTGAAGTCCAAATTACCAATTTCATGTTTTATGGAACATACTTTTGGTAAAGTACCAAATTTATGGACACAAAGATTTTCTCCTATGTCTTCTTTAAGAAGTTTTATATTTTTTTCTTATTTTTAGTATTATGATTAGTTTCTAGTTAACGTTTGTATATGCCATGAGGTACAAATTTAAATTTATCTTTTGTGACTGTGGCTGTCCAGCTGTCCTTGCACTGTTTCTTGAAAAGACCATTCTTTACCCGGTTGAATTGCCTTGGTTCCATGTCAAAAATCACTTGACTAGCTGTGGGTGGTGGCACCCATTTGAAGTTCCACCTACCTGGGAGGCTGAAGTGAGAGGATTGCTTGAGGGCAGGAATTTGAATCCAACCTGGGTAACAGCAAGACCTTGTCTCTAAAAAAAAAAATGTAAAAAACAAATTAAAAAAAAAATCCCAGATGACTACTTAAGGATTGGTTACTAGTCTCTCATTTCTGTTCTGTTGGTCTTTATGTCTTTTCTTACACCAGTACTACAGTGTCTTGATTTCTGTCATGTTTATAGTAAGTGTTGAGATCAAGTAGTGTAAGTCATATAATTTTGTTGTTTTTCAAAATTGTCTGGATCCTTTGCATTTCCATGTAAATTTTAGGTTTAGCTGGGCAATTTCTACAAAAAAAATAAAGCCTGCAAGGATTTTGATAGGCATTGTGAACCTGTAGATCAGTTTGGGGAGAATTGCTATCTTGACTCTTTGACTCTTCTATGAGTCTGGAATCTCTCCACTTATTTAGATCATCCTTATTTTCTTTTAGTAGTGTTTTGTAATTTTCAGTGTACAAGGCTTGCACTACTTTGTGAAATTTATTCCTAAATAATTTTTTCTTTTTCATGGAATATTTTTTTCTGGATCTCATTTTTGTATTGTTCATTGCTAAGTTTGTAGAACTACACTAAGTATGTAGAACTATAATTGATTTTTGTACATTTATCTTGTGCACTATAACTTTGCTAAACTCACTTATTAGTCCTTGTAGTTTTTTCTGTATGGATTCCTTAGGATCATCTACAAACAGGATGATGATGTGTGCAGATAAATATAGTCTTGCTTCTTCCTTTCAAATCTGAAAGCCTTTACTTTGACCTTGTTCCTGTTTTTCTCCTTTATTGTACAACATTGAGTAGAAGAGACAAGGGTACATATCCTTTCTTTCTTTGTTCCCCATCTTAAGCGGAATGTATTACTTGTTAAGTATGACATTAGCTGTGCATGTTTTGTAGATGTGCTTTATCAAGTTGAGGAAATTTCTAGTTCGTGAAGCATTTTAGTCATGAATGGGTGTTACATTTTGTCATGTGTTTTCATGCTTCTATTGAGATGATCATGTATCTTTTGTCCATTCTATTAATATAGTATATTTTAAGAGTTTTTTTAGGGGGGAGGGAACAGAGTCTACAGTACTCTATGTCACCCTCGGTAGAGTGCTGTAGCGTCACAGCGCACGGCAACCTCCAACTCTTGGGCTTAAGGGATTGTCTAGGCTCAGCCTTCCAAGTAACTGGGACTACAGGCGCCCGCCACAACGCCTGGCTATTTTTTGGTTTTAGTTGTCATTATTGTTTGGCAGTCCCAGGCTAGGTTTGAACCCACCAGCTCCAATGTACATGGCTAGCACCCTAGTCGCTGAGATACAGGCACCACAGTCTTAAGAGCTTTATTGAGATATGATATACATACTATAAAGTTTGCCCATTTAAAATGTGCCCTTTAGTGGTTTGTAGTATATTTACAAAATTGTGCGTCCATCCCCATAATCCAATTTTAAAACTTTATCATCATCCCAAAAGAAACCTTATATTCATTAGCAGTTATTCTCCATTCCTCTTCCTGCAGCCCCTAACCTCTAGGCAACCACTAATCTACTTCCTGTCTCTGTAAATTTGCCCATTCTGGACATGTCTTAGAAATAGAATAATACATGATTCGGTGCCCATAGCGCAGTGGTTACAGCGCCAGCCACTTGCACCGAGTCTGGTGGGTTCGAGCCTGTCCCAGATCAACAATGGCCCAGCTAACCAACAATGACAGCTGCAACAAAAAGGTGGCCAAGCGTTGTGGCAGGCGCTTGTGGTCCCAGCTACTTGGGAGGCTGAGGCAAGATAATCACTTGAGCCCAAGAGTTTGAGGTTGCTGTGAGCTGTGACTCCACAGCACTCTACCGAGGGTGAAAAAAAAAAAAAGAAATGGAATCATACAGTAAGTGACTGTTTTTGACTGGCTTCTTTCATGTAGAATAATGTTTTTGAAGTTCACCCGTATTATATAATATTTCATTCCTTTTTATTGATGAATACTCTCTTGTGTTTTTCTATTCAAAAGTTAATGGACATTCGGTAGTTTCCCTTTTTTTGCTATTATGAATAATGCTACTGTGAACATTTACCTACAAGTTTCTGCATGGATATAGGATTTTATTGCTCTTCAGTAACTACCTGTTAGCAGAATTGCTAGATTTAACATTTTAAGATCTATCACTGTTTTCCAAAGCAGCGTGATGCCATTTTACATTCCCACCAGCAATATATGAATTTCTCCAACACTTATTATTGTCTCACCAACACTTATTATTGTCTGTCTTTATAATTATAGCTATTCTAGTGGGTATGAAGTAGTTTGTCATTATCGCTTTGGTTTGTGTTTCCTTAATGGTGGACTGGACATATGTCCAGCATCTTTTCATGTGCTGTTTATCATCTTTGGTGTCTTTTGACATCTTTTGCCCATTTCAAAATTGAATTGTTTGTCTTCTTATTGTTGAATTTTGGGAGTTTTTGAGACAGAGTCTCACTATGTTGCCCTCAGTAGAGTGCTATGGTGTCACAGCTCACAGCAACTTCAAATTCTTGGGCTTAAGTGATTCTCTTGCCTCAGCCTCCCAAGTAGCTGGGACTACAGGTGCCCATCACAACACACCCGGGTATTTTTTGGTTGTAGTTGTCATTGTTTTTTGGCAGTCCCAGGCCGGATTCAAACCTGCTAGCTCCGATGTATGTGGCTGGCGCCCTAGCCACTGAGCTATAGGCACTGAGCCTTTTCTGTTTTTGAGTTAGTTTTGGTAATTTGTTTTATAACAACAGAGTAACTACTATCTTTTTCAAAGGTAAGCTCCTATCTGTGCTTTCTTTAATAATGAGGGCAATTTATTTACTTACTCTAAGAAGATGTAATTATTATCAGTTTAATAAGACTTCAGACAGGCTCGGCGCCTGTGGCTCAATGAGCTAAGGCGCCAGACACGTGTACCTGAGCTGGTGGGTTCAAATCCGGGCCCGCCAAACAACAATGATGGCCGCAACCAAGAAATAGCCGGGCATTGTGGCGGACGCCTGTAGTCCCAGCTACTTGGGAGGCGGAGGCAAGAGACTCGCTTGAGCCCAGGAATTGGAGGTTGCTGTGAGCTGTGATGCCACAGCACTCTATCCAGGGGTGACAGCTTGAGGCTCTGTTTCAAAAAATAAAAAATAAAAAATAAAAAAATAAAATACTGAAAGTAAGAGATCAAAAAAGTCAGGTTCTCAACCAAAAATTTAAATTGCTAACTAGCATACTAAGGAGAAAAATAAATTTTCTCAAAATAGAAAAAAAATACAAACAAGGAAAAGCAATAAAGGACTATAAAGTATAGCTGATCGGGAACATTAAGATCTATATAGGCAAACAACAGTTACAAAGGCCAGGCAGAGTGGCTCACACCTGTAATCGTAGCACACTGGAAGGCCAAGGTGGATGGACTGCTTGAACTCAGGAGTTTGAGACCAGCCTGAGCAAGAGCAAGACGCTTTCTCTAACAAAAATAGAAAAAAAAACCCAACTAGGCAGATGTGGTGGCGCAGGCCTGTAGTTCCAGCTTCTCAGGAGGATCTCTTGAGCCCAAGAGTTTGAAATTGCTGTGAGCTATGACACCATGGCACTCTATGGCAACAGAGTGAGACTCTGTAGCAAAAAACAAAACAAAGCTTTAAGAAAATGCAATACCTCTAACAGATGGTTTAAATATATGAAAAGCTAGATGTCCAATAAAGAGCAGATGGGTCACTTGATAAATAGGATATCAACAGTGATAAAAGCAAAACAGCTAAATATCTAATTTTAATCTACTTCACTATTTGCTGTAGAAGATACCATGTATCTCTAAGTCCCAGGAGGACAGAATACACATCAACAACAGGAGACATCCAAGGAGAGAGGATGGCTTGGGACCAGGAGTTTAAGACCAGTTGGTTTCCTTTATCAACAACATTTACCCAGCCCCCTGCTCAACTCCTGGCATATTTGGGCACTCAAGAAATATTTGCTGAACAAAAATGAACAAAAAAATGCCATCAATGTAACTTCCATTTACACAAGGGACGGGCTCTAGCTGAAACTTCAATTCAGCCAAAATGACAAATCTCTAATAGAAGATGGAATCAGAAAACATATCAGCATGAACCACTATCTGAGGAAAATTTCAATAACATGGCTGCTAAAAGGGTAAATCACACTACACTAATTTACCCAAATTCTCTGTGAAAAAAGTAAATATGTAAATATAATTTATGTGGGCTTTCACAAAAGTTTTGATAAGATTCTAAATAAAAGTTGGGTTTTTTTGTTTTTGTTTTCAGTTTTTGGCTGGGGCTGGGTTTGAACCTGCCACCTCTGGCATATGGGGCCGGCGCCCTACTCCTTTGAGCCACAGATGCTGCCCTAAAAGTTGTTGTTTCTTTTTTGAGGAAGAGAGAGTCTCACTTTCTTGCCCCGGGTAGGGTGCTATGGTATCACAACTCACAGCAACCTCAAACTACTGGTCACAAGAAATCCACCTGCTCAGCCTCCCTGATTGCTAGGATTACAAGCATGAGCCACCATGCCCAACCTAAAAGGTTATTTTTTAAAAACCTGAGTGACCACAGAACTGAGAACATTTACTATAGATAGGGTATGATTTAGACACAGAAAATTATGAGTGGACGCTGGGGCACTTCCCCAAATGAAGAAGTATAAACAGAAGGCTGATCTTAGATGATGTTTTGGAAATGCGATATTTAACAATTTAATATATTATATGAAAGATTAGCCAGGTGCAGTGGCTCACACCTGTGATCACAGTATTATGGGAGGCTAAGGGGAGAGGATGGCTTGGGACCAGGAGTTTAAGACCAGCCTGAGCAACACAGTGAGACCCTGTATCTAAAAAAAAAAAAAGAGCCACATATGGTGGTATACACCTATGGTCCCAGCTACTTGGGAGGCTGAGGAGGGAGGATCAATTAAGTCCAGAAATTGGCAGTTATAGTGAGGGATGACCATACTATAGCACTCCAGCCTCAGCACAGAGTAAGACCCTATCTTTAAAAATAAAAATTTTTTAAAAAGGCTGGGAGCTCAGCGCCTGTGGCTCAAGCGGCTAAGGCGCCAGCTACATACACCTGAGATGGCCGGTTTGAATCCAGCCTGGGCCCACCAAACAACATAACAATGCTAGCTGTAACCAACAAATAGCCGTTGTAGTGGGCGCCTATAGTCCCAACTACTTGGGAGGCAGAGGCAGGAGAATCGCTTGAGCCCAGGAGTTGGAGGTTGCTGTGAGCTGTGATGACACAGCACTCTACCCAGGGCAATAGCTTGAGGCTCCGTCTCAAAAAAAAAAACGAAATAAAAAAAAAGGATATTTAGGGCGGCACCTGTGGCTCAGTGGATAAGGAGCTGGCCCCATATACGGAGGGTGGTGGGTTCGAACCTGGCCCCGGCCAAACTGCAACAAAAAAATAGCCAGGCATTGTGGCGGGCACCTGTAGTCCCAGCTACTCGGGAGGCTGAGGCAAGAGAATTGGCTAAGCCCAAGAGCTACAGGTTGCTGTGAGCTGTGCAAGGCACTCTACCAAGGGAAACAAAGTGAGACTCTGTCTCTACAAAAAAAAAAAAAAGATGTAAATTAAAAAAAAAGATATTTAAAAAGAGGCTGCCTGTAATCTGGCACTCTAAAAGGCCAAGGTGGGTGGCTCTGCTGAGTTAAAGACCAGCCTAAGCAAGAGCAAGACCCTGTCTCTACTAAAAATAGAAAAACTAGCTGGGCATTGCACCAGTCACCTATAGTTCCACCTACTCAGGAGGCTGTGGCAAGAAGATTGCTTGAGCCCAAGAGTTTGAGGTTGCTGTGACCTATAATGCCAAAGCATTCCACCCAGGGTGACAGAACAGAGCGAGACCCTGTCTCTAAAAAAACAATTTAAAAAGATAAACATAGAATTCCCCACTATTCTGATAGAATGACCAGCTTCCCGATAACAAAGTACTTATTGAATTGGAAAAATAAGGGAACTGAGGAATGGAAAGGATTTCTAAGTGCATCAGATGAGAAACATTTGCAAAAACTAAGATTTATTTTCAGCTTAAGAAAACATTTTGGCAAGCATCAGTCTAAATATCCGAAGGGTTATTTATCCAGCAAAAGAAAGACTTGCTCTAGGTAGTTCCCGTGTAGACAAAATTAGGCCCAAAGTAGAAATTCCAAAGGGGCACATTTCAGCTCAAGTTTTCTAACCATTAAACCTAACTAAAAAGGTAATTCTTGGCTTGGCACCTGTGGCTCCAGCCATGTACACCTGAGCTAGTGGGTTTGAATCCAGCCCGAGCCCGCCAAACAACAATGACGGCTGCAACCAAAAAATGGCTGGGTGTTGTGGCGGGCGCCTGTAGTCCCAGCTACTTGGGAAGCAGAGGCAGGAGACTCGCTTGAGCCCAGGAATTGGAGGTTGCTGTGAGCTGTGATACCACGGCACTCTATCCAGGGTGACAGCTTGAGGCTCTGTCTCAAAAAAATAAAATAAAATAAAATAAAAATAAAAAGGTAATTCTTACCCTGGATTATGCTAAGAGCCCACTCTTACCTAAGAACCCACTGAGATACAAGAAGCCAAACTATTGCAGGCAAGAAAATGGCAAGTATGTTACAGCATGGACAAATGAAAAACAAGGTGTTTACAGGGAAAAAGAATCTAAGTTGGCTGGGCGCCTGTGGCTCAACGGGCTAAGGCACCAGCCACGTACAACTGAGCTGGCGGGTTTGAATCCAGCCCGGGCTCGCCAAACAACAATGACGGCTGCAACCAAAAAATGGCCGGGTGTCATGGCGGGCACCTGCAGTCCCAGCTACTTGGGAGGCAGAGGCAGGAGACTCGCTTGAGCCCAGGAATTGGAGATTGCTGTGAACTGAGATGCCACAGCACCCTATCCAGGGTGACAGCTTGAGGCTCTGTCTCAAAAAAAAAAAAAAGAAAAGAATAGAAAAAAAAGAATCTAAGGTATATTTAAAGGACTCATGTCTTGCAGTCAAAAAGAATTTTTGAATAATTATAGAATACTCCCTAAAGATAAGGAGATGTTCTATGCAAAAAAGAGGGGAGAAAGGCCAGGCACAGTAGCTTGTGCCTATAGTCCTAGTACTTTGGGAGACTGAAGTAGGAGGACCCCTTGAGCCCTGGAGTTTGAGGTTACAGTGAGCTATGATTATGCCACTCCTCTCCAGCCTACTCAACTGCTTAAGACCCTATATCAAAAAAGGAAGAAAGAAAAAAAGATAACAATGCCTCATCTCAAAACAATTTAAACAGAACAAATGGTTGACTGGACCCCTGTCTTATAGACTTCAATGAAGCTGGTTGGTATACTCCCTTCTATTCTTTTATCCAGATGTGGATGTATGTGTTATTTATTTATACATATACATATAATATATGTATAAATCTTTTATTTTATTTATTTATTTATTTATTTTTTGTAGAGACAGAGTCTCACTTTATCGCCCTCAGTAGAGGGCCATGGCATCACACAGCTCACAGCAACCTCCAACTCCTGGGCTTAGGAGGATCTCTTGCCTCAGCCTCCTAAGTAGCTGGGATTACAGGTGCCCACCACAACGCCCGGCTATTTGTATAAATCTTTTATACATTTCAAACCATCCTTATATAGCTCTATACCATGAATTTTTCATTTATTATATACTTAATATCCTGAGACACTAAACATTCTTCAAAACTATTTCATGGTAGGTGCAGAGGCTCATGCTTATAATCCTAGCACTTTGGGAAGCCAAAGAAAAAGGATCACTTGAAGTCAGGAGTTCAAAACCAGACTGAGCAAGAGGGAAACCCCATCTCTACAAAAAAAAATAGAAAACTTAGCTGGGTCTGGTGGCACATTGCCATACACTCAGGAGGCTGAGACAGGAGGATCTCTTGAGCTCAGGAGTTGGAGGTTACAGTGTGCTATGATGACACCACTGCACTGCAGTCTAACCTGGGCAACAGGGTAGAAACCTTATCTCAAAAAAAAAAAAAAAAACAAATTATGGCTCGGTGCCTGTAGCTCAACGGCTAGGGTGCCAGCCACATACACCAGAGCTGGTAGGTTCAAAGCCAGCGGGGCCTACCAAACAATAATGACAACTGCAGCAAAAAAATAGGCAGGCGTTATGGTGGGCACCTAGTCCCAGCTACTTCTCTTCCCAAGGCAAGAGAATCACTTCAGCCCAAGAGTTAGAGGTTGTTATCAGCTGTGACGCCACAGCACTCTTGACCAGACAACAGCTTGAGACTCTATCTCCAAAAAAAAAAAAAAATTATGGTTATGCAATCATCTACCATTAAATATACCATAACTTACTTTCCTATAAATCTTGCTGATCATTTAGGTTTATTTCAAATTCTCACTAGTATAAACAATGTTACAAAGAACATTTTTATTCAAAGTCTTTATGTATATCTCTATTCTCCCCACTTCAGGTAAATTCCTAGAAGTGGTATTAAAGGACAATTTTTTTTTTTTAAAGCAGAATCTTACTTTGTTGCCCTTGGTAAACTGTTGTGACACCATAGCTCACAGCAACCTCAAACTCTTAGGCTCAAGCAATCCTCTTGCCTCAGTTTTTCATTTTTAGTAGAGACAGGGTCTCACTCTTGCTCAGGCTGATCTTGAACTCCTAGAGCTCAGGCAATCCACGCGCCTTGGCCTCCCAGAGTACTAGGATTACAGGCATGAGCCACCATGCCTGGCCTGAAGGACATTTTTAGTTTTGTCGACATATGCTGCCAAAATATCTTCAACACACACGCCACTAGCAGTTTTGAACACTGTCCCTCACAGCATAGTTCAATTGCCATTTTAATAGGTAAAAAATAGTATGAATGTCATTTAATATGCATTCCTTTGATTAGTTACCAGAATAAAAATGTTTCACACATATGCTTCTTGGTCATTGATTTGTATTTCTTCTTCGTGAACTCTGATCATGTTCTTTGTCAGTAAAGCTTTTTCTCTAGGCTCACAAACTTTTTTGAAAGTCAGTTGAGAGAAAATCACACACATTATCAGCAACTTCAGCTCCCCCTGCTGGCTAAAAAATCAAAACCATGATCAAGTGCTGGATAAAAATACAAACCTTGGACTACAATTACAAGTTTGCCTATCTTCTGGCCTGTTGCTACAAACCCAAGTTACACACAGTGATAAAAAAGAAAATTCCACGTGTCTCAACTCATACTTAACCGAGTTGTAATGCAGAATAGGAAGGAGATAACTGTTCACTAAATTAGATAGAACTAATGTCACAAAGAATTCCAACAACTGCTTCCCTGCCAAATACTTGATTACTATCTGGTTGGCACATTAGAGGCCTAAACAGTATTCATTTCCTTATACTTTATTTTAATAATGTGAAAAAATTCTGGCTATCAAATGACACTGAGTGCTGCCAACTGGTTCTCCTTCTCCAAAAGCAAAAATAACAAAAATACCTATGCCTTCAGCATTCAAAAGAAAATCATTTTTAAAAAGTAATTAACTCTTGGCAATCCTATTCCAAAACTGCTGGGATCTATAGTTCCAAAAGGTAATACCAGGATTGGCAAATGGATACAACTAACTCAGGTTTTCCACTGATATTTTCTCTAAAGATGTTATGTCCCAAACTTGGCAATGCAGTCCTTAGACCAGTGATTTTCAACTGACGTGTCATGAGAGGATCTTAAGTATGCTGCAAAAAAAAATTTTTTTTTTTTGTTTTTTTGAGACAGAGTCTCATTTTGTCACCCTTGGTAGAGTGCTGTGGCATCACAGCTCACAGCAACCTCAAATTCTTCAGCTTAAGCAATTCTTTTGCCTCACCTCCCAAGTAGCTGGGACTACAGGCACCTGCCATAATGCCTGGCTACTTTTAAAGACGATGTCTCACTCTGGCTCAGGCTGGTCTCGAACCCGTGAGCCCAGGCAATCCACCCACCTCGGCCTCCCAAGTGCTGGGATTACAGGTATGAGCCACCGTGCCTGGTGAAAATTTTTATTTATTTTATTTTATTTTATATTTTAGACAGACTCTTACCTTGTCATCCTAGATAGAATGCTGTGGCATCATAGCTCACAGCAACCTCCAACTTTTGGGCTCAAGAAATTTTCTTGCCTCAGCCTCCCAAGTAGCTGGGACTACATGTGCCTACCACAACTCCCCCATAGTGGTTTTTTTTGGGGGGACAGAGCCTCAAGCTTGTCGCCCTGGGTAGAGTGACGTGGCATCACAGCTCACAGCAACCTCCAACTCCGGAGCTCAAGCGATTATCCTGCCTCCACCTCCCAAGTAGCTGGGACTACATGTGCCTGCCAAAATGCGCAGCTATTTTTTGGTTGCAGCCGTCATTGTTGTTTGGCAGGCCCAGGCTGGATTTGAACCCGCCAGCTCAGGTGCATATGGCTGGCACCTTAACCGCTTGAGCCACAGGCGCCGAGCCACCCCCATTGTTTTTTAGAGACGAAGGTCTCACTCTTGCTCAGAACAATTCACCTACCTCGGCCTCTCAGAATGCTAGGAATACAGACATAAGCCACTGCACCCAGCCTAAGCAAAAATTTTTAAAGATTAATTAAATTATACTTGAAAGAAGTTCAAAGCATAGAAGTATATTCTTTTTTCTACTCTTTTTTTTTTTAATCAACATAATTTAAGTGTGCATGATGGAAGTTAACTATAGGTTCAAGCATGCTATGAGGTAAAAAAGGTTGAAAAACACTGCTGTGGGCCATTCATTCAGCACACATTTACTAAGTGCCACTAAGAATAAACAGTATAAGGACAAGTGCCAGCCCTTGCTCTCAAAGAACTTAGAGACTAGTTGGGATGAAAGAAGCAAACCAGTGGCCTGGCGCTAGCACTATGGAAAGTCAAGGCAGGTAGATTGCCTGAGCTTAGAAGTTTGAGACCGCCTAAGCAAGAGTGAGGAGACCCCATCTCTACTAAAAATAGAAAAACTGTGGCAAGAGGATCACTTGAGCCTGAGAGTTGGAAGTTGCTGCGAGCTATGACACCATGGCACTCTATCCAGGGCGACGACAGCTCAAGACTCTTACCTCAAAAAAAGAAAAAGAGAGGCAAACCAGCAATCACTGGACACTAGAAGTGCTTAGGTATATACATGTACTGTATGCATGTGCACACACACTCAAAGATGGTGCCTGGATCCGCAGGAAGCACTCTGTGCCAGCTACTATTATTGTTACTATTATCACTACTGTTATTAGAGAACTGGGGGGAGTAAACTAGAACAGGGTAGAGGCCATTTTTAAGCAGAGGTTAACTGCTTGTGTGAAGACCCAGAAGCAAGGAACATGGGGTGCACAGAAGGAACTGAAAGTAGTCTGTCGCACTGAGTACAAGATGCTCAGGAAAGAGCAGAGGCCGGGGCGGCTCCTGTGGCTCATCGAGTAGGGCGCCAGCCCCATATACCGAAGGTGGCGGGTTCAAACCTGGCCTCAGCCGAACCGCAAAACGGAAAAATAGCCGGGCATTGTGGCAGGCGCCTATAGTCCCAGCTACTCGGGAGGCTGAGGCAAGAGAATTGCCTAAGCCCAGGAGTTGGAGGTTGCTGTGAGCTGTGTGACGCCACGGCACTCTACCGAGGGTGATAAAGTGAGACTCTGTCTCTACAACAAAAAGAAAAAAAAGAGCAGAGGCCAGATCTTCAAGGGTCTGGGTGCCTGGCAAAGCATTTGAACTTTACCTTAGGAGAGCCATGGTGTAAGAGGGATATGATTCCTATGATTAGCTATGCATTTTACAAGGATGTTAGCAGTAACTCGCAAGGCAGAAAGAAGTCAAGGGCAGTGATTAGAAGGCAACAATTCATATAGGCAAAAGGGTGAAGCAGGTCTTAACTCAGAAGAGAAAATTAACTAGGAAAACATTATGAGTTAGGACCTCAACAACATGGTGACTTGCATGGCACAAGAAGGAATCCAAATCCCTAACTCTAGTGACTGGGTGTGTGACAATATCTAGGATATTAAGATAGGCAGAGGCTGGAGCTCGGCCCCGTGGCTCATGCCTGTATACAATCCTAGCACTCTGGGAGGCCACAGTGGGTGGACTGCTTGAGCTCAGGAGTTCAAGACCCACCAGAGCAAGAGTGAGACTCCCTCTGTACCAAAAATAGAAAGTCTAGCTAGGTATCATGGAAGGTGCCTGTAGTTCCAGCTATTCAGGAGGCTGAGACAAGAGGGTCACTTGAGCCCAAGAGTTTGAGGTTGCTGTGAGTTAATCTGAAGCCAAGACTCTGTCTCAAAAAATAAAAAGTAAATTTTAAAAAAATTAAGTAAGGTTTAGGTTCGGTGCCTGTAGTTCAGTGCCTAGTGCACCAGCCACATATACCAGAGCTGGTGGGTTCGAACCCAGCTCAAGCCAGCTAAACAACAATGTCAACTGCAACAACAACAAAAAAAAATTGCCAGGCATTCTGGCAGGCGCCTGTAGTCCCAGCTACTTGGGAGTCTGAGGTAAGAGAATTGCTTAAGCCCAAGAGTTAGAGGTTGCAGTGAGTATGATGCCACGGCACACTACCCAGGGTGACAGCTTTAGACTCTGTCTCAAAAAAAAAAGTCACCCAAGATCACATAACCAAGAATGATGATATTGTATCTAAATGGCAAGAATAAGCAATAAAACTCTCTTTTTGCTAGAAATTTAATGGGAAGTTAATTTTTTTAAAGTCTAACCTTGCAGTTCCATACTACAAATATACATTTATAAACTCAAAATTCTTCAAGATCCCCAGGAGAATATATGTCCTAGATTTCAGGACCATTTGGGTACATATCCCTTCAACTACTGTTCAAGAATTATTCTGCTCTCTCAATTAGGGTTCTTGACACTTCTCTGACTTCCAGACATAGAAGAAGAAAAGACTGTAAGGACTGAGATGCTAGGTTTTTTTAATTTTTTTAAATTTTGTATTTAATTTTTTAACTTGATGCAAACATCAGAAAGTGTGAAAAAATATAATACAGTGAGAAGTACCCCTCTCACTTTGTTCTCTACCTGCATAATTCCTAGACCTCATAAGTAACCAAAGACACCATTTTCTTGTTTATTCTTCTAAAGTTTTTTAACGCATATACAAGCCAATACATCATACATAGTGTTATGCATCTTGCTTTTATCATTTAACTGTTTATCTTGGAGATATACCTGTATCATATTTAATTACATTTTAATTCTGTCCTTTTACTTGTCAGGAATACTTCCTTTTTTTTTTTTTTTTTGAGACACAGCCTCAAGCTGTCACCCTGGATAGAGTACTGGGGCATCACAGCTCACAGCAACCTCCAATTCCTGGGCTCAAGCGAGCCTCCTGTCTCCGCCTCCCAAATAGCTGGGGCTACAGGCGCCCGCCACAACGCCCGGCCATTTTTTGGTTGCAGCCGTCATTGTTATTTGGCAGGCCCAGGCTGGATTCGAACCTGCCAGCTCAGGTGTATGTGGCTGGCGCCTTAGCCCGTTGAGCCACAGGCGCCGATCCACTTTTTTTTTTTTTTGAAACAGAGTCTCACTTTGTCGCCCTTGGTAGAGTGCCATAGCATCATAGCTTACAGCAATTCAACTCTTGGGCTCAAGAGATCCTCTTGCCTCAGTTTTTTAGTTTTTAGTAGAGACGGGGTCTCACTCTTCTTGCTCAGGCCGGTCTTAAACTCCTGAGCTCAGGCAATCCAACCTCACATGGCCTCCCAGAGTGCTAGGATTATAGGGGTGAGCCACCATGCCCAACTATTGTCAAGAATACTTTTTACTTGCTTTCACCATAGCTCAGTCTGGCATGCAAGACCCCCAACAGCCCTAAGAGCTACCTGAGATTGGGGTGCCAATGCAGTGGCTCAGATAATCCTAGCTCTTTGGGGAGGCCGAGGTTGGCAGATTGCCTGAGCTCAGGAGTTAGAGACCAGCCTGAGCAAGAGCGAGACTCCATCTCTAAAAAATAGCTAGGCATCATGGTGGGTACCTGTGTTCCCAGCTACTGGGAAGGCTGAGGCAAGAGGATCACTGGAGCCCAAGAGTTTGAGGTTGCTGCAAGCTATAACACCACGGCACCCTACTGAGGGTGACAAAATGAAACTTTGTCTCAAAAAAAAAAAAAAGAGCTACCTGAGGTAAATAATGGTGGCTCCATGCCACACCAAAACCCATTTATCTTTTCTCTCCTCCTACTTCTGCTCTTTTTTGAGATAGAGCCTCAAGCTGTCACCCTAGGTAGAGTGCCTTCGCATCACAGCTCACAGCAACCTCCAACTCCTGGGCTCAAGCAATTCTCCTGCCTCCAGCTCCCAAGTAGCTGGGACTACAGGCGCCCGCCACAACGCCCAGCCATTTTTTGGTTGCAGCCGTCATTGTTGTTTGGCAGGCCCGGGCTGGATGCAAACTGGCCAGCTCAGGTGTATGTGGTTGGCGCCTTAGCCCGTTGAGCCACTGGCGCCGAGCCCTACTTCTGCTCTTTTGTCCAATTTGCCCAATTCTCCTTCTCTCGGTTCCTCTCCTATCTCAACCACACCCTAACCCTAACCCTAACCCTAACAACTAGACCTAGAAACATCATTGACATTGCTTAGTCATGGCTGGCAATATTCAGGCTTTAAAATGGTGTGGACTCTTGGGGCGGCGCCTGTGGCTCATCGAGTAGGGCGCTGGCGCCATATACCAAAGGTGGCGGGTTCAAACCTGGCCTCGGCCGAACAGCAAAACAGACAAATTCCCCGGCGTTGTGGCGGGCGCCTGTAGTCCCAGCTACTCGGGAGGCTGAGGCAAGAGAATCGCCTAAGCCCAGGACTTGGAGGTTGCTGTGAGCTGTGTGATGCCACAGCCCTCTATCGAGGGCGATAAAGTGAGACTCTGTCTCTACAAAAAAAAAAAAAAAAAAATGGTGTGGACTCTTGATATAGAGAAAAAGGGAAAAATAACAATTTCTAAGGGAACTTCTAATTAAAAGAGTGCCTTAAAATGAGGAGCTTTTGTTATTCACAATCAAAAAGGAGCATACAGGCAACACCCGTAGCTCAGTGGTTAGGGCACCCGCCACATACACCAGCTGGCAAGTTTGAACCCAGCCCAGGCCAGCTAAACAATGACAACTGCAACAAAAAATAGCTGGATGTTGTAGCGGGAGCCTGTAGTCCCAGCTACTTGGGAGGCTAAGGCAAGAGAATTGCCTAAGACCAAGAGTTTGAGGTTGCTGTGAGCTGTAACGCCATGACCCTCTACCAACGGTGACATAGACTCTGTCTCAAAAAAAAAAAAAAAAAGAAAAAGGAGCATCTCTGTTCTTATTTTCCTGCCCACAATCTCGATGCTATCCTGCCTAAAGCAAAACACTACAATTTTTAAGTTTTTGAAATAATAAAAATAGGAGGAAAATATTAGCAAATAAAAAATGTGTTCAGACTTAGAAGACATTTTCCATGGATCAAAGGACTGGCAAGGAACATAAAATTAAGGCAGGCACATAACTATATCCTCAAGTAGTTAACAGGTGGTAGGTCACAAAGTAGGCAGCGCTGACTTCCTTTCTGTATTCCTGCCACACGAGTGGCCTTTGGTACAACTTCAGGGATTACTGTATAATAACACAAGTTCATAGAGATTTAGAGGTAAAACCTTAAACATTACTATCTTCACAAGCAGGCCTCCATATACCTAATACATTAGCTAAAAGCAAGGAAACTGTAAAATGAAATCCAATATATTGATCCTAATCCCCTTGCCTGCTTCCTAAAGAGCATAAAGATGACCAGGACCTGATGTTAAACATTTGCTAAGAAGTAGAAACAGTCTTTCACAGATCCCCTAATTCTTGACAGTTCAGGACTGACTGTGTTACCCATGCAACCCCTCCAACTCTACAGGGAGAAAGAAATTGTGCCACTTGGCTTCCATTTTATATTAATGTGTGCTCATTATCCAACAATAGCAGCTGAAATTGGTAAAACAAATGAAGATGAAAATTCAGTCTACATTACCTAAAGATGTCCCACAAGTCCATATATTTAGGTTACACAGCCTGCATTATTTTCTGATTTATCCACTGAATTAATCTGGAATTCCACAGAACAGATTACCACACAACCACTTTCTTTTTCTTTTCTTTTTTTTTTTTTTGAGACAGAGTCTCAAGCTGTCGCCCTGGATAGAGTACCATGGTGTCATAGCTCACAGCAACCTCCAACTTGGGCTCAAGCAATCCTCTTATCTCAGTTTTTCTAGTTTTTAGTAGAGACGGGGTCTCAAACTCGTGAGCTCAAGCATTCCACCTACCTTGGCCTCCCAGATTGCTAGGATTAGAGGCATGAGCCACCGTGCCCGGCCTTTTTTCTTGTTCTTTTGTTTTGTTTTGCTTTTGACAGTCTCACTCTGTTGCCCTGAGTAGAGTGCTGAGGCATCATTGTTCACAGCAACCTCAAACTCTTGGGCTCAAGCAATCATCTTCCCTCAGGCTCCCTAGTAGCTGGGACTAGAGGCACCCGCCACAACACCTGGCTATTTTTAGAGATTGGATCTAACTCTTTCTCAGGCTGGTCTAGCACTCCTGAGCTCAGGCAATCCAGCCACCTCAGCCTCCCATAGTTCTGGGATTACAGGCGTTCAGCCATCAGGCCTGGTCACACACAACTACTTTAACTACTCTAGTATTCAACTCTAAAGGTTGGTGAGGTTGGTATAGGGCTTCTGTCACTCTGTATACTTCCCCATCCTTCCTCCCGTATTTTCCCTACATAGACCTTAAGCTTTTCCCTCTACTTAGCCCTAATGGAGAGTTCTTTAGCCATCTACGTATGAGATTAGAGAAGCCAAAACAGACTGAGAACCACATCAACAGCTTTTTCATCTAAAGGTCACCTGTCCACACTGCCCAAATGAGGTTTAACCTGTGAGACAAAACTTGGCACAAGTGCTACCTATTGAGAAGTATAATGTAAAATTTCACACCAAGGACTAGGGAGCAGCAGGACTCTCCAAAGAGTCATACATGTAAACCAACAGGTCTTAGAATGTTCTAATATACTATATGAAGTTTCTGAGTAAACAAATGGTTAATGACACATCTTTTGTTAACACGTGAATCAGCTACTGATTTGCAAGAATGGGACACACCCTAATACCTATGACTCTAAAGTACCTGTTTGAAAGTGGACCTGGTTGTCTGAATTACCAACCCATCTTACTAAGACTGAACACAACTTTACAACTATGTAGGTTGTCATAAAGTTAAAAACATGATCATATCATTATAATGGAAGTTAATTTAAGAACTTCATTAATATTTTAACACCAATAATCAAGAACGGCAGCAACACAAAGGTGTAACCAAACAATCCTAGGAAGCAAATACAAGAATACTTTTTGAGGGCGGCACCTGTGGCTCAAAGGAGTAGGGCACTGGCCCCATATACCAGAGGCAGCGGGTTCAAACCCAGCCCGGCCAAAAAAATAAAAACTTCAAAAAAAAAAAAAAAAAAAGAATACTTTTTGAGGACAAAGGAGTGTAAAGAAAAGGGACTGAAGAATGGAAAATTCAAAAATGAGAACATTCTCAATTCTAAAGAAAAATTTTAAAATGGTGCTGGTAATGAAAAAATAACACATCTTACCTTAAGAGGCATCCAAATAGCATTCATAGTGTCAGGAATAGTTCAGGCAATACTCAGAAATGAGCAAGAAGAGAGTCTTAGTAATTCCCTTAGTCACCAAATATGAGCAGTAATTTTTTGGTTTTGAGCAGGTATCTGAAAGAGAGAACTTTTATTTAGGATAAAAATTGATCAAGAAAATGATAAATTTAAGCTACCTGGGCAGAGATATGAAGTACTACTTGCCTCACCATACCAAGAAGGTATACAAAATACAGTACCCTTAGAAAAATAGTAAATGAGTGTATGTGTATCTCTACATGTGTATGAAATAACTTCATATAACAAGAGAAATAAACATGTAACACATTCTGGATAATGTAAAATTGCTTATTCAAGAATTAGAAAACCAAAATCCTGAGAGAAAAAAAATGATTATCCAAGGTACTTCTTAAACATTATTGAGAGAGATCATTTGTTAACTAACAATCTAAAAAAGACCCTTGCTATATTTAATTTTATTTAGGAAATTAAAACCTCTCTGATCATTCCAACTGCCCTAAGGTTAAGCTTAAATTAAGTTTCAGAGCTAATTTTATATGAAAAATAAAATCTACTTACTGAAGTACCTACCATAAGCAAATAAAAGACCCTTCTTCCCTAGAGATCTTTAAAGGCACACTAAACAACTTAATTTTGAGGACAGAAAGAAGGTAAGTTTGCCTGGAGGCAGGAAGATGGACTAATTGACTTCTTGAGGTATCCTTGTTCAAGTCCTAGGCCTGCATAAAATTCCAGCTTAACCAGTTACTGCTTCGCTTAAAATGGAGGCTTGCCTGAGTAGGGACAAAAATAACAGCACCCACCTCTTTAAAAATAAATGTTGAAAAGTACCCTCGTTTTTTAAAAATACTAAAAAATGAAAACCTCCAGAGTGGATTTGTTCTTGCTACGCGTTTGTCACTTCGGCTTCAAAGACTTGGCATCACTTTACTCACCGCTCATTGGATTTTAGGAGAGAAAAGGGGGAGTCTGACTCTTGACCCAAAGTCTCAGGCGACTTTAACAGCCCCTCCGCGACCCCCTCCTCCAAAGCCAGCAGGAGAGAAAGCCCAGCCTGAGTTCTCACCCCTCCCCCCACCCTGGACCCCGGTCCCAAACCTGCCCCCCCCTTCCCGCAGAGGGGCGACTCCTTCCGCCCCCTTCTCATGCTTAGGGAGGGGGCGAATAGGGAGGTGGGCTTCGGGCGGGGGCCCGCGGCCTTGCCCCCGCTCGCTTCAGGAGGGCGGCCCGCGGGATGCAGCCTCCCTTCCTCTTCGCGTCGGTCCGTCCCACCTCGGCTCGGCCTGGCGCCCCCAGCCCCGGCCCTCCCCCGGGACAGTCAGGCCCCAGGGCCACTCGGCCCACCGCCCGTGGCCCAGGCCTACTGCGGGCGCGGGGCGGGGGTCCCTGCGCCCCACACACGCGTCGGCGCTCCCCCAGCCCAGCCGCCTCCAGGGCCCTCGGCGGCGCCCGCTCCCCGGGCCCCTCGGCCACCCGCCTCCTGGCCGGGCAGCCCCTTCAGGCTCCCCGGGTGGGGGCCGCCCCCTCTTCCCCACCATCACCTCTACCCACTCGTGCCCCCACCCCCAGGGGCACCAGTGCCAACGGCGGCTCCCCCAACCCCGGACCTACCTGCACGGCTCAACCAAGCCTAGAAGTGGGGGCGGGGAAATCTTCCGCCCTCCTCTGTCTCTCATTGGCCCTTCCGCAACAGATCGTGGATGCTATTGGCTGAGGCGTGGTGTCCGTCAGAGCAATGGGGCGGAACAGAAGGGGGAGAGAGATGCTGGTGTCTCGGCGTCTCTGTCTCTGTGTATCTCTCTGCCTCTGTCTCTGTCTGGGCCCTTGCAAACGAAAGGCGTTTGGACGAGAGGACCGAAAGGAGGGCCCAAGATGGAAGGAATGGGTGTAGAATTCCCAGCAGAGCTTCACGCCAGTCGATCACTCTGAACCCCGTACCTAAGTCCCCTGTAGGTCCTCTTCTCCATCACCCCCAACCCCTACCCCTCACGGCTCTGGCTTCTTCATCCAGGAAACGACGTGATGAAAACTCAGGCCGGAAGGCCATGGAGGAGATTTTATTTATATATATAAAATAAACGCGTATAACTATTTATACATGAAGTCAACCAGATATAAGGTCACCAGGGCCTGGAAAGGAATGGGCACACATCTCACAGACATGGAAGGACTGGAGATATAATCGATATAAGAAGGAATCAAAAATCACTCTCAGAGCTGGTAACATTGGTTACCTGGGGAGGGAAGGAGCCTGGATGCCTAAGGAATCAAGTGAGAGGAAGACTTACATCTCACTGCATCTCCTTTGTATATTTTTTTGTACCACTCAAAGATTCCAATTCCCAAAAATTAATTGATTTAATTTTTGAAATAATCTAAGGTCGCAAAGCCAGTGGACAGACAAGATACTTGTCCAGGAAAATTGGCACAACATGCAAGTTGGGGGAGGTATGTTATTAAAGTTTTAAAGTTTTTAATACGTTCAGTTCCAAATACCAGGGGTGAAACTGAATGGAGGCGTCCCAGAGAAACGGAACTTATGCAACTTGGAAGAGGTTAGACAATCTAGACCAGGGAAGATTCTTCTTTCTAAGGATAGTGGCCTGTGACATGCTAAAGGATGAACTCCGCCAAAGAAATGTAATGAGATACCCATGGTGGAGCGCACCTGCAGTTAGTCCTTTTACTGGGAAAGCTGAGGCCAGAGGATCTCAGCCTAGGAGTTTGAGGTTGCAGTGAGCTGTGATGATGCCACTGCATTCCAGCCTGGGTGACAGACATAAAGAAACCATGTCACTATGAGAAATTTTAAAATTAGGGGCCCCGCCTGTGGGTTGGCTTCAAACCCAGCCCTGGCCCGCTAAAACATCAATGACAACTGCAACAACAACAAAAAAATAGCCAGGCATTGTGGCCAGAGCATGTAGTCCCAGCTACTTGGGAGGCTTAGGCAAGAGAATCGCTTAAGCCTAAGAGTTTGAGGTTGCTGTGAGCTTTGACGCCACAGTACTCTACCCAAGGCAACAAAGTGAGACTCTGTCAAAAAAAAAATTTTTTTTAAATTAAGTCTGGCCTCATAGCTCACGCCTGTAATCCTAGCAGTCTGGGAGGCCAAGGCGGGAGGATTACTTGAGGCCAGGAGTCTGAGATCAAACTGAGCAAGAGCTAGACTCAGATTATACAAAAAATAGGAAAAGTAATCTGGTGCAGGGAATGTGCTTATACTTCCAGCCACTTGGGAGGTTGAGGCAGAAAGATGGCCTGAACACAGGAATTTGAAGCTGCAGTGAACTATGATGACACCACTGCACTCTAGCCTAAGAGACAGAGCAAGAGCTGTCTCCAAAGAGAGAGAGAAAGAAAAAGTCCTAGGTATATTGCAGATCTGAGAGGACGGGGGAAAAGGAGCCCAGGGTGGGGTATCATTCATTCCCAAAAAGGAAAAAAATTATAAAAAGAAAACTTCTTTACCAGTTAAGAATCTTCTGAGTTGGGTGGCAAATCAAGTAGGGCGCCAGCCCCATATACCGAAGGTGGCGGGTTCAAACCCAGCCTCGGCGGAACTGCAAAAACAGAAAAATAGCCGGGCGTTGTGGCAGGCACCTGTAGTCCCAGCTACTCCGGAGGGTGAGGCAAGAGAATAGCCTAAGCCCAGGAGTTGGAGGTTGCTGTGAGCTGTGTGACGCCACGGCACTCTACGGAGGGCGATAAAGTGAGACTCTGTCTCTACTAAAGAAGAAAAAGAAGAATCTTCTGAGTTTATTAAATCTCCTTAAATCGAGGCAAGGGGATCGCTTGAGCCCAAGAGTTTGAGATTGCTGTGAGCTTTGATGCCATGGCATGGCACTCTAATGAGGGTGACAAAGTGAGACTCTGTCTCAAAAAAAAAAAATAAATCTCCTTAAATCAATCCTAGAAAACACCTTCAGTCCAGCTCCTTATTTCACATCTTTTAAGTGGAGCAAAAAATAGTATCTACCTATTAAAGTTGTTGTGAAAGTTAAATTAGTTAATGTATATGATGGATTTAAAAAGTGCCTGACAAAGCCTAAACACTCCATTTTTAACTAACATCATTATTATGTTTAGCATCTTGTATTCCATGTTTTTCATTTAAATGTTTCTGAATTAGAACACTTCATTTCTTCCAGTTACATTTTCATTCCTCTGGGAGAAAATAGTAGTGTTTCTTTAAAGGTATTCTATACTCAGAAAAAAAATTGCCACTCATAGTACAAAGAGCTAATTTCCATTTCCATAATGCTGTATATAAAGACCTCAAATAAATCAATAAAGACCAGCAATCCTTGCATGCCACTGGTGGGAGTATGAACTAGTACAGCCACTTTGGAAAAGACTTTGATATAATCTAATAAAATTTAAGGTAGGCATAGTCTATATCCCAGCAGTCGTACTACCAGACATATATTATAAGGAAATGCTGGCTGGGCACAGTGGCTCACACCTGTAATCCTAGCAGTCTAGGAGACTGAGGTGGGTGGATTGCCCAAGCTCACAGGTTCAAGACCAGCCTGAGACAGAGCAAAACCTCATCTCTAAAATAACTAGGCACTGTGGCAGATGCCTGTAGTCCCACCTACTTGGGAGGCTGAGGCAAGAGAATCACTTAAGCCCAAGAGTTTGAGGTTGCTGTGAGCTATGATGCCACAGTGCTCTACTGAGGGCAACAAAGTGAGACTCTATCTCAAAAAAAAAAAAAAAAAAAAAAGGAAATGCTGAATTTTAAGTATCAGGATTAGTATACAAAAATATTCATACCAGCATCATTTCTCATTGGTCCATACTGCACCCCAAATTTCTAAGCATAAATTAGTGAAATTGTGGTTCTAAGAGGCTGACAGAGTTATAGTTTTTGACCAGTAATACTAGTGACCATTTTTGATGGGTACAGAAGTACTTGCTCTGTAAATATTTACTTAAATATACAAAATAATTTATACTCTTTTCTGTATATATATTTCATAATAAAAATATATTTTTTAAAAATCTCCATAGAAAAATGGACAAAATATATGAGAACTTTTTTTTTCTTTTCTTTGAGGCAGAGTCTCACTTTGTCACCCTCAGTAGAGTGTCATGGCATCCTAGCTCATAGCAACCTCAAACTCTTGGACTCAAGTGATCCCCTTGCCTCAGCCTCCAGAGTAACTACAAGCGCCTGCCACAATGCCCGGCTATTTTTAGGGATAATGTCTCGGTCTTGCTCAGGCTGGTCTCCAACCTGTGAGCTCAGGTAATCCACTCACCTCGGCCTTCCAGATGCGAGGATTACAGGCGTGACCCATGGTGCCTGGGCCCATATGACAGAATTTCAGAAAAAGGAAAACACAAAGACCCTTAAATGAATGAAAACATGCTTACTTCACTAAAATACATGCATTTAAGACTCCATTGAGATACTATGTTTGACTAACAGGCCACAAAGATAAACAATGCTTTCTAACTTTGTGTTGGCAATGGAGTGGGGGAGTAACCATTGTGATACATCACAGGTAAAAATATGAGGACTGTCCAGAAAGTGACCAGCCATGTATGTCTCTATTCTTCACATTACATGGCTGGATACTTCCTGAATAGCCCTCAGATAAATTGTTCCAGTATCTATGAAGAGCAATTAGGCAATAGCCATCAAAATGCATATACTCTGGCTCGGCGTCTGTGGCTCAACAGGCTAAGGCACCAGCCACGTACACCTGAGCTGGCGAGTTCGAATACAGCCCCGACCCACCAAACAACAATGATGGCTGCAACCAAAAAATGGCCGGCCGTTGTGGCGGGCGCCTGTAGTCCCAGCTACTTGGGAGGCGGAGGCAAGAGATTCACTTGAGGCCAGGAATTGGAAGTTGCTGTGAGCTGTGATGCCACAGCACTCTATCCAGGGTGACAGCTTGAGGCTCTGTCTCAAAAAAAAAAAAAATGCATATACTCTTTGGCTCAGCCACCTGTAGCTCAGCAGCTAGGGCATCAGCCACGTACATTGGAGCTGGCGGGTTTGAATCCAGCCCAGGCTTGCCAAACAACAATGACAACTACAACCAAAACATAGCCTGGCATTGTGGCAGGCGCCTGTAGTCCCAGCTACTTGGAAGGCCGAGGCAAGAGAATCACTTAAGCCCAAGAGTTTGAGGTTGCTGTGAGCTGTGACGCCACCACACTCTACACAGGGCTGTTGCTTGAGACTCTGCCTCAAAAAAAAAAAGAAAATGCATATACTCTTTAATTTAACAGTTCCACCTCTGGTAATTTAAACATTCATTCCCCTAAGTATTTTTTTTGTAGAGACAGAGTCTCACTTTATCACCCTCGGTAGAGTGCCATGGCGTCACACAGCTCACAGCAACCTCCAACTCCTGGGCTTAGGCAATTCTCTTGCCTCAGCCTCCTGAGTAGCTGAGACTACAGGCGCCACCACAACGCCCGGCTATCCCCTAAGTATTTATTAAATCCCTATCATGCGGCATACATGTTTGGTGCCCTAGAATTTCTCGTACTGATATATTCTATTAAAGGTCTAGAAACATGGGATGGTGCCTGTGGCTCTGTGAGTAGGGTGCCGGCCCCATATGCTGGAGGTGGTGGGTTCAAACCCACCCCTGGCCAAAAACTGAAAAAATAAAAAATAATAATAATAAAAAGGTCTAGAAACATGGGCCTATTTATTTCATTATTATCATAGAATTGATCATGAGGAAAAGGATTCAATCTCACCCAGAGAATATATTTAAGATTTTATCAGAGGCTGGGCCCAGTGGCACAAGGCCCCACACTCAGAAGGACCCTACCCAAAAGCACCACCTTGAAATTCTCAGTAATTTTACTTTTGAAGAGATATGCACAATTTGCTGCCCCGTTCATACATACCCTTTGTGATATCCAATGAGTGCAGAATTCTGGTGGACTCGTGATGCAAGGAAGTTCAACAAAACTCAAAGTGAGTACAAGATAAGTATATTTGAGTGAGACTGAAAGCCAGACACTGACAACCCAGAGAGACCATCCATGTTTTCCACGTGAATGAGGGCTTGCTCAAACTCAGAAAGAAGGCAGTAGCATTCTATGAAGCATGAAGGACCCAAGAAGCATATCACATCCTTTTTTTTTTTGCGGTTTTTGGCCGGGGCTGGGTTTGAACCCGCCACTTCTGGCACCCTACTCCTTTGAGCCACAGGCACCGCCCATCACATCCTTTTTTATTTGTGTTATTTATCACTTACCATTAGCCAATCACCTATGCTGAAAATGATGACAAAGAAAGAAAAGAAAGACAAAGCAATCCACAGTACTTTTTCCTTTCAGCTCTACCTTATTTATTACTAAGCTGAAGGTACAGAGTGTTGGTAGATCATAGATGGGCCAAGAAGTGAAATCAGCTGGGCACAGTGGCGCTTGCCTATAATCCTAGTACTCTGGGAGGCCGAGGCGGGTGGATAGCCTGAGCTCAGGAGTCCGAGGCCAGCCTGAGCAGGAGTGAGACTCTCATCTTGTAAAAACAAATAGCCTGGCATTATGGCAGGGGCCTGTAGTCCCAGCTACTTGGGAGGCTGAGGCAGGAGAATTGCTTGAGCCCAAGAGTTGGAGGTTGCTGTAATCTGTGACATCATAACACTCTACCAAGGGCGACAAAGTGAAACCCTGTCTCAAAGAAAAAAAAAAATGAAATCAAAACAGTCAAGTTAGTTTGGTATAGCATTTCCACTGTTCTGATAAAAACAAAACACTTGTTCAAGTAAAAGCAACAAAATAAATATTGTATAATTTTGGTGATTCAATATACAAATTATGTGCTCTATGCAACTGGGTTTATACAAGAAATATGAAGACGGATGGTAAAATTCATACTAATGACTTTACTTAGAATAACATTAATAGCAAATAAATACCATAACAAGTTAAGACAGACACTAAAAAAAAAAGAGGGGGGAAGCCCCTTATATTTTAGTATCTTTTGTGGAAGTTTTTCTTATTTTTATTTTTTATTTTTTTTGAGACAGAGCCTCAAGCTGTCACCCTGGAGAGAGTGCTGTAGCATCACAGCTCACAGCAACCTCCAATTCCTGGGCTCAAGTGAGTCTCTTGCCTCTGCCTCCCAAGTAGCTGGGACTGCAGGCGCCCACCACAGCGCCCGGCCATTTTTTGGTTGCAGCCGTCGTTGTTGTTTTGGCGGGCCCGGGCTGGATTCGAACCCGCCAGCTCAGGTGTATGTTGTACGTGGCTGGCGCTTTAGCCCATTGAGCCACAGGCGCCGAGCCAGTTTTTCTTATTTTTTGACAAAAAGAGTTCAGGGCGGTGCCTGTGGCTCAACCAGTAGGGCGCTGGCCCCATATACCGGGGGTAGCAGGCCAAAATGCAAAAAAAAAAAAAGAAAGAAAGAAAAAGAGGGTCCATTCTGCACTGGGCCTCACAAATTAGGGGCTAGTCCTGTCCTTCAATCACTAAATGTGTGACATTCAGCAAGTTATTTAAATAGTAAGTACAGGCAAACGACGAGTTAAAAACATCTGACTTACCTACAACTCACACATACAGAGGAAGGCTGTCACAGGTAATAACTGTACCTGTTCCAACTTATATGCAAATTTAACTTTTCTTTTTTGAGACAAAGTCTCACTATGTCGACCTTGGTAGGGTGTCATGGTGTCACAGCTCACAGCAACCTCAAACTCTTGGGCTTCAAAAGATCCTCCTGCTTTAGCCTCCGAAGTAGCGAAGACTACCGGCACCCACCACAATGCCCAGCTATTTTTTAGAGATGGCGTCTTGCTCTTGCTCAGGCTGGTCTTGAACTCCTGAGCTCAGGCGATCCATCTGACTCAGCCTCCAATGTGCTAGGATTACAAGTGTGAACAACTGCACCCACCCAAATTTAATTTAAGAATAAATCTACAGAACCTATCTTGTGCATAGCCCAGGGACTGCTTGTACTTAGCTTCTATCTGTGTAAAATAAGAAAACAATAATACCTATTTCATGGTATTGTTGAGAGGATTAAATATGCTAATATAAGTAAGAGTCATAGAATAGCCTTCAGCTATTACACACATGTTTAATGTCATTATCATTATTGCCACTGGTTACTGTCAAATATACAATGGAATAGTATCCAGCCATATAAAGGAGAGAGGAAGCCCTACCTACATGCTAGAGAGTGTTCTCAAAAATATAAGTGGGGAAAAAAGGTATCAATTTTTTTTTGAGATACAGTCTCTCTCTATTGTCTGAGCTAATATGCAGTGGCTTCATTGCAGTTCACTGCAACCTCCAACTCCTGAGCTCAAGCGATCCTTCTGCCTAAGCCTCTCGAGTAGCTGGGACTATGGGCACATATCACCAAAGCCAGCCAGCTATTTTTTCTATTTTTTGCTATGCTGCTCAGGCTGGTCTCAAACTCTGGGGCTCAAGTGATCCTCTCGCCTCATCCTCCAAAAGTGCTAGCATTTTTTTTTTAATTTCAGTTTATTGTGAGGGTATAAATAATTAGGTTATAATGTTAGCATTTGTTAGGTAAGGTCCCTGCTATAGTTGTGCCCCTCACCCAGGAGATGTGCCATATACCCAAGTGCTAGCATTGCAGGCATGAGCCACGGGGACCAGCCAGTATCAATGTCTATGACATGCTTCCATTTCTATAAGGAAGGAGAAAAAGAATGTCTTTACATGTATACGTATTTCTATACTACTTAAAACACGTCTCTGGAAAGATATACAATTAAATAACACCAGCTGATTCCAAGAAAGGGAAACAAGTTGCTGGAAAATGAGATGAAAGGAGAATTTTTAAAAGTATTTAAACCGTGTCAATTTATCATTTATTAAAAATAAACATTTTATTTATTTATTTATTTTAGTTTCTGCCTAGGGCTGGGTTTGAACCCGCCACCTCCGGCATATGGGGCTGGCGCCTTACGCCTTTGAGCCACAGGCACCACCCTATTTTTTTTTTTTTTTCAGTTTTTGGCAAGGGCCAGGTTTGAAGGGCCTCTGGTATACGGGGACGATGCCCTACTGCTTTGAGCCACAGGCACCACCCTAAAAATAAACATTTTAAATGAATTATAAGCTCTTTGACAGCAGAATCAATATTCTATATTTTATTTTACACAATGCACAGAAGGCTAAATAAATGTTAGCTGAAATATATATATTTTTTAATTTTAAAGGGACTCAGTCAGATAGCTGAGGCAAAAGAATTGCTCAAGCCCAAGAGTTTAAGGTTGCTGTGAGCTATGATGCCATAGCACTCTATCCAGAATGACACAGTGAGCCCCTGTCTCAAAAAAAAAAAAAAAAAAAAATTTAAAGGGGATAATATCAGTTACAAGTTCTTTTTCCTCACTCAGACACATAGTTATCTAATGTGATATTCCAAGGTAAGGACAGGAATTTAAATTCTAAACTGCAGTGTCTGAGAGGCTGAGTACAGTGGCTCATGCCTATAATCCTAACACTCTGGGAGGTCAAGGAGGGTGGATTGTTTGAATTCCAGCATTTTGAGACCAGCCTGAACAAGAGCAAGACCCTGTCTCTAAAAAGAAGCCGGGTGCTATGGCAGGCACCTATAGTCCCAGATACTCGGGAGGCTCAGGCAAGAGAATTGCTTGAGCCCAAGAGTTTGAGGTTATGGGAGCTATGATGCCATGGCACTCTACTGAGGGTCACAAAGTGAAACTGTCTCTAAATAAATAAACAAACAAACAAACTTCAGTGTATAAAATAAACTTGACCTTTCCTTTTTTATATAAATTTCTATACATTGAATTCTACATAGTATTTTACAGAGAAACTAGAGAAAATCTTGGTGACTAGACAAAGCATGAATTCAAGGAACTCGTGCTGGTTCCAGATTGCGCTAGTCCCAGGTTGGCCCTTAGTCTGCAATGCCTTCAACATAGCAGGTGCCAAGCCAGAGGAGCAGCAGCAAAGAGGAAAACCAAATTCCATCTTCAACAAATAATTACAACACAGTGTGATGAGAGGTAAGATAACAGAGTTTCAGGTGACCATGGGTGCTTATATTAGGAGGGCAAGAAAACTGCTCCTACCCCCACATTTTATCGTCCCAATAATATTTGGATCTTGTGATATAATAATAACAGCTTGTGTTTTCTAGTCATTGATGATACACCTGGACCATTATTAAAAAGACCTGTTCCTTGAGCGGTGCCTGTGGCTCAGTGAGTAGGGCGCCAGCCCCATATACCAAGGGTGGCGGGTTCAAACCCAGCCCCGGCCAAACTGCAACAAAAAATAGCTGGGCATTGTGGCAGGTGCCTATAGTCCCAGCTACTCGGGAGGCTGAGGCAACAGAATCGCCTAAGCCCAAGAGCTGGAGGTTGCTGTGAGCTGTGACACCACGGCACTCTCCTGAGGGTTCCTTGGTGGCTAACGTCTGTAATCCTAGGACTCTTGTGAGGCCGAGGCGGGTGGATTGCTTGAGTTCACAGATTTGAGACCAGCCTGAGCAAGAACAAGATCCCATCTCTAAAAATAGCCAGGTGTTGTGGCGGGCACCTGTAGTCCCAGCTACTTGGGAGGCTGAGGCAAGAGAATTGCTTGAGCCCACGAGTTGGAAGTTGCTGTGAGCTATGACACCACAAACCTAGGGGGACAAAGTGAAACTCTGTCTCAAAAAAAAAAAAAAAAGAAGACCTGGGCGGCACCTATGGCTCAGTGGATAGGGCACCGGCCCCATATACCAAGGGTGGCAGGTTCAAACCTGGCCCCGGCCAAAATGCAACAAAAAAATAGCTGGTTGTGGGCAGTGCCTATGGCTCACTGAGTAGGGCGCCGGCCCTATATACCGAAGGTGGTGGGTTCAAACCCGGCCTTGGCCGAACTGCAAAACAGAAAAATAGCCAGGCGTTGTGGCAGGCGCCTGTAGTCCCAGCTACTTGGGAGGCTGAGGCAAGAGAATCGCCTAAGCCCAGGAGTTGGAGGTTGCTGTGAGCTGTGTGATGTCACAGCACTCTACCGAGGGTGATAAAGTGAGACTCTGTCTCTACAAAAAGAAAAATAGCCAGGCGTAGTGGTGGGTGCCTGTATTCCCAGCTTGGGAGGCTGAGGCAAGAGAATCACCGAAGCCCAGGAGTTGGAGGTTGCTGTGAGCTGTGATTTCACAGCACTCTACCGAGGGCGATAAGGTGAGACCGTGCCTCAAAAAAAGACCTGTTCCTTAAGTTTGGTTGATCCACTCACTGGTGCCTATAAGCCTCAGTGGTATCAACCAATCTGTGTGCAACAGGGCTAGGCATGTAGTTTGAGGTCATGTAACTCACTTAACAGCAAGTTCCAACAGTGGTGGAGTTACCATGTTGTAGCTGTGTAATCTTAGGGAAATATTGAATGATTCTGCCTCACAGTTTTCTCAGTAATACCGACCTCCCAGGGTTGTTGTAAAGTTGAACAGAGGGAACTAACATAGTAAGTGCTCAATATGGTTGACTAACACTATTGAGTGGTTGTTTAGTCCTCAGGATTCTGCCATTCTGGATGAAAATAGAAGAGATGAGTTGCTGACTTGTATATACTGCCCCCATACCTACTCATTTGCATTTATTTTCCCTGATAGCATCACAGATCGATGATATCTTTTTATTCTCACTGTCATCAATTTAGTTACATCACTGAGCAGCAATGACCAGTAGGGCTGGCGTAAGACGGAGACAGGCAAGCACCAACCCTCTTTATTCCTAAGTAATAGCACAGGCTTCTGTGTTCTTCCTCATGAACCCCTGGGCTGAATGTTTCCTGCTTTTAGTAATTAGGTTTCTGCTCATCTCAACCTCAATGTTCATTAATAGTTATTTAGTGGCTAGGTTAGGTGGCTCACATTTGTAATCCCAGAACTCTGGGACACTAAGGCGGGTGGATTGCTTGAGCTCACGAGTTCAAGATCAGCCTGAGCAAGAGTGAGACCCCTTCTCTACTAAAAATGAAAAACTGGGGGTGGCGCCTGTGGCTCAGTGGGTAGGGCACCAGCCCCATATACCGAAAGTGGCAGGTTCGAGCCCGGCCCTGGGCCAAACTGCAACAAAAAATAGCCTGGCAGGCTCGGCTCCTATGGCTCAAGCGGCTAAGTCACCAGCCACATACACCTGAGCTAGCCGGTTTGAATCCAGCCCCTGGCCTGCCAAACAACAATGATGGCGGCAACCAAAAAAATAGCCAGGTGTTGTGGCAGGCGCCTGTAGTGCCCGCTACTTGGGAGGCAGAGGCAGGAGAATCGCTTGAGCCCAGGAATTGGAGGTTGCTGTGAGCTGTGATGCCACAGCACTCTACCCAGAGCGACTGCTTGAGACTGTCTCAAAAAAAAAAAATTGCCGGGCGTTGTGGCAGTCACCTGTAGTCCCAGCTACTCGGGAGGCTGAGGCAAGAGAAAAACCTAAACCCAGGAGTTGGAGGTTGCTGTGAGTTATGATGCCAGGGCACCCTGCCAAGGGCGATAAAGTGAGACTCTGTCTCTAAAAAAAAAAGAATAAACTGGGCATTCTGGCAGGCACCTATGGTCCCAGCTACTTGGGAGGCTGAGGCAGGAGAATCACCTAAGCCCAGGAGTTGGAGGTTGCTGTGAGCTGTGACGCCACAGCACTCTACCAAGGGCGATAAAGTAAAACTCTAAGAAAAGTCTCTAAGAAAAATAATAAAATAAAATAAAAATGAAAAACTGAGGCAAGAGTTTCACTTGAGCCCAAGACTTGAGCTACGGCACTCCACCAAGGGCAAAAAAATAAAACTCTGTCTCAAAAAAAAAAAGTTATTTAGTACCAAGCTCTGAAGATGGCACCCTTGCCTCCAAATGTTACACAGAGGTGGAAAAGACAGACAAAAACAGGCAAAGCTGATACAATGGGATAAGGGCTGAGCTAGAGGGAAGCATGAGGGCAGGTGAGGGATAGCTTACTGCTTTCCAGAAACGGACAGCTCAATGTGGCTGATTCATGGCCTTCAGGAAAGGAAACTAGATGAGATTAACTGGAACAGTTGTCTAACTTAAATGTGTATAAAACTGACCCTTGTTTAAACAGTCTCCTGAGCGCCATACCTAGAGATTGTGACTTAGTGGGTCAGAGGTAGGTTCTATCAACAAACAAGTGCTGCTTGTCTGAGGGCAACACTCTAAGAACCACTGACCTGGGGAATGGTAGGTTCAATTTGCAGGGTACCTTACTTTTTTTTTTTTTTTTTGGTAGAGACAGAGTCTCACTTTATCGCCCTCGGTAGGGTGCCGTGGTGTCACACAGCTCACAGCAACCTCCGACTCCTGGGCTTAGGCGATTCTCTTGCCTCAGCCTCCCGAGGAGCTGGGACTACAGGCGCCCGCCACCAACACCCCGCTATTTTTCTGTTTTTGCAGTTCGGCTGAGGCCGGGTTTGAACCCGCCACCTTTGGTATATGGGGCCAGCGCCCTACTCAATGAGCCACAGGCACTGCCCACAGTGAAGAACTGTTGAGGGCCTTTAAGTCTACAAGAGATGTGGTCTCGAATTTCTTTTCTTTTTTTTTTTTTTGAGACAGAGCCTCAAGCTGTCACCCTGGATAGAGCACGGTGGCATCACAGCTCACAGCAACCTCCAACTCCTGGGCTCAAGCGAGTCTCTTGCCTCCGCCTCCCAAGTAGCTGGGACTACAGGTGTCCGCCAGAACGCCCAGCCATTTTTTGGTTGCAGCCGTCATTGTTGTTTGGCGGGCCTGGGCTGGATTCGAACCCGCCAGCTCAGGTGTATGTGGCTGGCGCCTTAGTCCATTTAGCCACAGGTGCTGAGCCTGGTCTCAAATTTTTTAAAAATTACCCTGGGTGATATAAAAAATGGATCAGAGAGGGCAAGATTGGAGTCAAGGAGAGAGGTTAGGAGATTGCTGCAGAAAGCCAGGTAAAAAAATCACAGGTACCTGAATAAAAACACAGTGTCCACAGGGAATGGAAAGCTAAATCTGAGAGGTATTTAGAGACTTGATGGGGTGTGATGATTGCAGGTGGGATAAGGGACAGAGGGTGCTGAGATGACTTACAGGGTTTTAGCTTTGAGTGACCTATGAAAGGGAACAAGGAAGGGGATAAGGGTGCCTATTGCACAGAGAGGGAATAAAGAATATTTGAGTGGGCAGCCCTGTGGCTCAAAGGAGTAGGGCACCGGCCCCACATACCAGAGGTGGTGGGTTCAAACCCAGCCCTGGCCAAAACTGCAAAAAAAAAAAAAAGAATATTTTAGAGGCAGGTGTAGCTTTTGGCATTTTGGGTTGGAGTTATCTGTGAGACATCAGAAATAGTTTCAATGCTGTGAGCTATGATGGCACAGCACTCTATTCAGGGTAACAGAGTGAGACTGTCTAAAAAAAAAAAAATCAATTGACCACTAGCGAGTAGTCAATAGCCTGAGCAGCAAAATGTGGACGTGGATCTGAGCCTAGCTCTGAACCTGCAGTCTGGAGCCTGAGACAAGCTAGGAAGTCATTTACCCTCAATTTCCTCCTCTCTAAAATGGGGATAATCTCCATCTCTCAGAGTTGCTGTGAGGATTAAAATAGGTGATAGATGTGAAATGCTCACCACAATGCCTCATTCTGTAAGCATCATTATTTTCACTATTACCGTTATGCAGTTGGAGATATGTTAATAGCATAGGACAAAGATGATGCTTGGAAGTATGGAGTTTGTAGTTTAAGCCATGGGAATGGTCAAAATCACTCAAGAAAGAGTATGCAAGCCGAGCGTGATGGCTGTCACTTGTAATCCTAGCACTCTAGGAGGCCAAGGTGGGTGGATTGCCTAAGCTCAGGAGTTCAAGACCAGCCTGAGCAAGAGTGAGATCAGGTCTCTAAAAAATAGCCTGGTGCCTATAGTTCCAGCTATTCAGGAGGCTGAAGGCAAGAGGATCACTTGAGCCCAAAAGTTTGAGGTTGCTGTGAGTTACAAGGCCACAGCACACTCTACTGAGGGCAACAAAGTGAGATACTGTCTCAAAAAAAAGAAAAAAGTAAAACAAAAGGAAGAGAATGCAGAGGGAAAAAAATAAACCTGCCTGGCCCGACATTTCCTAGTTCACAGTTAAAAGTCTCCAAAGAGGGGCGGCGCCTGTGGCTCAGCGAGTAGGGCGCTGGCCCCATATACTGAGGGTGGCGGGTTCAAACCCGGCCCCGGCCAAACTGCATCAAAAATTAGCCAGGTGCTTTGGTGGGAGCCTGTAGTCCCAGCTACTTGGGAGGCTGAGGCAAGAGAATCGCCTAAGCCCAGGAGTTGGAGGTTGCTGTGAGCTGTGACCCCACAGCACTCTACCGAGGGCGATAGAGTGAGACTCGGTCTCTACAAAAAAAAAAAAAAAGTCTCCAAAGAGGTGTCCACTCTTGGGCAGTGCCTGTGGCTCAGTGAGTAGGGCGCCGACCCCATATGCTGAGGGTGGTAGGTTCGAACCCGGCCCCAGACAAACTGCAAGAAAAAAATAGCTGGGTGTTGTGGTGGGCACCTGTGGTCCCAGCTACTTGGGAGGCTGAAGCATAGGATCGTCTAAGCCCAAGAGTTGGAGATTGCTGTGAGCTGTGACACTACAGCACTCTGCTGAGGACGACAAAGTGAGACTCTGTCTCTAAAAAAAAAAAAAAAAAAAAAAAAAGAGGTGTATAGTCTCTTGGTTGCCACTTTCCCGCTTTCCATCACCCTTCCCTTGCTATCAGTTTATAAACACAATTCTTGTCATCAGCCTTAATTCACAAACATCTTTTTTAGTCCATATTGTACCTGACCTGACAGCACCACTGGGCACTGTTGTTTTCTTTCTCCTTTAAAAACACTCCTTTAGGCCAGCACGGTGACTCTCACCTGGAATCCTAGCACTCTTGGAGACCGAGGTGGGTGACTTGCTTGAGCTCAGGAGTTCAAAATCACCCTGAGCAAGAATGAGACCCCATCTCTACTAAAAATAGACAAACTTGCCAGGCATTGTGGTGAAAGCCTATAGTCCCAGCTACTTGGGAGGCTAAGGAAGGATTGCTTGAGCCTGGGAGTTGGAAGTTGCTGTGAGTTACAATGACACCATGGCACTCTAGCCAGGGTGACAGAGTGAGACTCCGTCTCAAAATAAATAAAGAAATGAATAAATAAAGACACTCTGTTGGTTCCCAGTCTCCCAGTTTTCCCCATCTGTTTCCGATCACTCCTCCTCTTGTACCTGAACTTGAACATTGACATTTCTCACAGCCCTTCCCTGCTGCTATTCTTTTTTGTTGTTGTTGTTTGTTTTGAGACAGGGTCTCCCTCTATCACCTAGGCTGGAGTGCAGTGGCACTCCTATTCTCTAGAAATTGTGTCCCTTAAGGCAAGGATAGCTACTGTCTTGTTCTTTTTTGTGTGTTTTCACCCAAGTTGCTAATCACAAAGTTTTGTTCTGTCTGTTTCATCATTCTTATTTTATTCTTCTTTAATTTGTACAAAAGGGAAAGCAATGAGGCAGGGAATAAAATGTTCATAGTTCAAGTATTCCACGTCTTTGCAAAAATTGTGTATTAGCTAATATGTCCTGAATTTTGAGTTTGCAATAATATGGTTATTATATGTATAATACCTCTGGAGTGTTTCACTGGGGATGAATGCTGTTTTTATCTGTTTGTTTGATTGGTTTTTAAAAATACTATTTTTGTTTTCTTTTTAGGTAAGAAAGTACAGATTTATTTGGAATGAGAAATGAAATCACATAAAAATACTGGAGATTTTAGGTCTTTTTCTTTTTGTGGGGAGGGGAGACAGAATCTCACTTTGTTGCCCTTATAGAATGCCATGGTGTCATAGCTCACAGCAACCTCAAACTCTTGGGCTTAAGCGATTCTCTTGCCTCAGCCTCCCTAGTAGCTCGGACTAGGCGGCCCTGCCACAACGCCCGGCTATTTTTCAGAGATGAAGTCTCGCTCTGGCTCAGGCTGGTCTTGAACCTATGAGCTCAGGCAATCCACCCACCTTGGCCTCCCAGATTAGATCTTTTTCTCTTTGAAATGCTGGCATAGAAATGCTTATATGGAAATGGCATTTTTTACCAAAACTTAGCTTCTGGCTCAACGCCTGTGGCTCAATGGGCTAAGGCACCAGCCACGTACACCTGAGCTGGTGGGTTCAAATCCAGCCCAGGCCCGCCAAACAACAATGATGGCTGCAACCAAAAAATGGCCGGGCGTTGTGGCGGGCACCTGTAGTCCCAGCTACTTGGGAGGCGGAGGCAAAAGACTCACTTGAGCCCAGGAATTGGAGGTTGCTGTGAGCTGTGATGCCACAGCACTCTATCCAGGGTGATAGCTTGAGGCTCTGTCTCAAAAACAAACAAAAAAAAAACTTAGCTTCTTCTCTCTGCCTAGAACATTCTCTAACTTCCAGCCATTCCCCAAACTCACAGTGGCCTATGCAAGTAAAAAAGACCTGTAACTTAAGCGACATAAACTTCATCATGAATTTGCTTCTGTGTGGAGATGAAGCTAGTCCAGTATGGCAGATAGATAGAATTCTAAGATAGCCCCAAGATTCCTATCTGCCTACTTAACATGCCCTGTGTAATCCTCTCTGGTGGTGTTGAAATTTAGATTAGAAACTCTAGAATTTCCCAAAAGCAATCTTATATGCCTTCTTTGTCCTAAAATTTCTATCACTAATCAGTGGCTAAGTGGGTGTCGGCTAGGCTGAGATGTACTTAATAAGATGGGAGTCTACAAGAAGACGGCAAGCCTTCAGGAGAAAAAAGGTTAGGGTTGTGGTTCTGTGGATCGGTGGGATGGCCCGTTCTTTGTTTTTGTAGTTTCACTTTATCGCCCTCGGTAGGGTGCTGTGGCATCACACAGCTCACAGCAACCTCCAACTCCTGGGCTTAGGCGATTCTCTTGCCTCAGCCTCCCGAGTAGCTGGGACTACAGGTGCCCGCCACATCGCCCGGCTATTTTTCTGTTTTGCAGTTCGGCTGAAGCTGGGTTTGAACCCGCCACCTTCAGTATATGGGGCCGGCGCCCTACTCAATGAACCACAGGCGCCGCCCGGGATGGCCCATTCTTAAAAAGAGTTCAGATGAAGTGGCTTACATCTATAATCCTAGCATGAGGCCAAAATTGGTGGGTTGCTTGAACTCAGAAGTTGGAGACCAGAGAGCAAGAGGGAGAGCCCACCTCTACTAAAAATAGAATACCATAGTACACATCTGTAGTCCCAGCTACTTGGGGCGCTGAGGCAGGATTGATTGAGCCCAGAAGTTTGAGGTTGCTGTGAGCTATGATGACACTATTGCACTCTACACAGGGTGACAGAACAAGATTCTGTCTTAGAAAGAAGAAAAAAAAAAGGAGTCATTCAAAATGAAGTCAGTATAAAGACCAATAGCCAGAATGAATGGCCCAGGAAGAAGGTTAGATTTTCCAGGGGGTCCAGCTGAAGAGTCAGGACAGAAGCTGAAGGAAGGAAGCTGCTCAAGGGACCAGGTAGAGCAGGTCTAGTTTAACTGATTTGGAATATACAGGAGGGAGTTGCAGTTTCCTAGAAGCTGAACAGGACAGTGACTGACAAGAAGGTCTTATCTCAGCTGTCCTTTAATGTGGAGCAGTTCTTTAGTCCGTCTTTGGTTGTCGTAATCTTGTCAAGATTAGAGGCCACTTACCATGCACAATGTCCCTCAATATGAGTTTGTGTGGTATTTTCTCATAGATTTAGGTTATGCATTTTGGGAGAAACATCTAGAAGTGACGCTGTGTCCTTCATACTGGTATCAAGAAGCACATAGTATCTACTTGGCCCATTACTGGTATCATTCCTGATCATGTGGTTAAGGTGGCATACCAAGATTCTCCACTATAAAGTTATTAATTATGGAGGGAAAAATAATAAGTATTTTGTGGGGAAGTACTTTGAGACTGTATGTGTGTGTGTGTACAGATCCTGGTTTTTAAATCAAACTTATGCCTCTTTTTTTTTTTTTTTTTTTTGAGACAGAGCCTCAAGCTGTCACCCTGGACATCACAGCAACCTCCAACTCCTGGGCTCAAGCGAGCCTCTTGCCTTCGTCTCCCAAGTAGCTGGGACTACAGGTGCCCGCCACAACGCCCGGCCATTTTTTGGTTGCAGCCGTCATTGTTGTTTGGCAGGTCCAGGCTGGATTCGAACCCACCAGCTCAGGTGTACGTGGCTGGCGCCTTAGCCCGTTGAGCCACAGGCGCCAAACCAAACTTATGCCTCTTATTAACAATTTTAGCAATAGCTGATGATTTGGGCTTAGAATAAGGATAACCATGGTGGTTACCAAGTACTTATATATTGTTTTGTTTCTTACTTTTTATGTGTAAGAGTCATCTACATTTTTGTTGCCCACTTCTAGTTTATGCCATTTCATTGTTTAACTAAATCAATAGCACCATTTATCATTTTATTATTGATGGACATTTGGAATGTTTACAATTTTAGGTGATTATTTTTAAAAATCTTGTATTTAGTTGGGTGAGATGGCTTACGCTTGTAATCCTAGCACTCTAGGAAGCCAAGGCAGGTGGATTGCTTGAACTTAAGAGTTCGAGACCAGCCTGAGCAAAAAGTGAGACCTATTTTCTACCAAAAATAGAAAAACTTAGGCAAGAGGATCACTTGAGCCCAAGAGTTGGAGGTTGCTGTGAGCTATGATGCCATGCCACTCTACCCAGGCATGGCATCTACTTTGTCTCAAAAAAAAAAAATTCTTGTATTTAAAATGTTGTGGTTTGGTGCCTGTGGCTCAACGGGCTAAGGCGCCAGCCATGTACACCTGAGCTGGCCGGTTTGAAACCAGCCTGGGCCCGCCGAACAATGACGGCTGCAACCAAATAAATGGCCGGACGTTGTGGCGGGTGCCTGTAGTCTCAGCTACTTGGGAGGTGGAGGCAAGAGACTCGCTTGAGCCCAGGAATTGGAGGTTGCTGTGAGCTGTGATGCCACAGCACTCTATACAGGGTGACAGCTTGAGGCTCTGTCTCAAAAAAAAAAAAAAAAATCAAATAAAATGTTGTATGTAGGCCAGGTGTGGTGGCTCACACCTGTCATCCTAGCACTTTGGGAGGCCGAGGTGGGTGGACTACAGAGCTCACAAGTTCAGAGAGCAGCCAAAGCAAGAGCAAGACCCTTGGCTCAGCGCCTGTGGCTCAAGTGGCTAAGGTGCCAGCCACATACACCTGAGCTGGTGGGTTTGAATCCACCCCAGGCCTGCCAAACAACAATGACGGCGGCAACCAAAAAATAGCTGGGCATTGTGGCAGGCGCCTGTAGTCCCAGCTACTTGGGAGGCAGAGGCATGAGAATCGCTGGAGCCCAGGAGTTGGAGGTTTCTGTGAGCAGTGATGCCACGGCACCCTACCCAGGGCAACAGCTTGAGGCTCTGTCTCAAAAAAAAAAAAAAAAAAAAAGAGCAAGACCTTCATCTTAACTAAAAATAATAGAAGGCTCGGTGCCTGTAGCTGAGTGGTCAGGTATCCAGCCACATACACCAGGGCTGGCGGGTTCAAATCTGGCCCAGGCCTGCTAAACAATAATGACAACTACAACAAAAAAATAGCCAGGTGTTGTGGTGGGCACCTGTAGTCCCAGCTACTTGGGAGGCTGAGGCAAGAGAATCACTTAAGATCATTTAAGTCCAAGAGTTTGAGGTTGCTGTGAGCTGTGATGCCATAGCACTCTACCAAGGGTGACATAGTGAGACTCTGTTTCAAAAATAAATAAAATAAAATAAAAATAATAGAAAAGCTTCCTATTCCTCAAGACTACAAAGTTAAAAAAAATGCATATATAAATGTGTGTGTATATACCCATGTATATATAAAAACTAGCTAGGAATTGTGGTGGGCACCTGTAGTCCCAGCTACCTGGAATGCTGAGACAAGAGGACTTTTGAGTCCAAGTTTGAGGTTGCTGTGAACTATGCCATTGACTCACTCTACCCAGGGTGACCAAGGGAGACTTTGTCTCAAAAAAAAGAAAGATAAAGAATTAAAGTGTTGTGATGGATACTGGTTCATATAAGAATAGAGCTGTCTAAGGTTGCTCTGTTGAATATGGTAGTCACTAGTCACATGTGGCTATTGAGCACTTGAAATGTGGTTAGTTCCGATTACAATGTGTTAAGTGTAAAATATACACCAGCCTTTAAAGACTTTTTTTTTTTTTTTTGAGACAGAGCCTCAAGCTGTCGCCCTGGATAGAGTGCCGTGGCATCACAGCTCACAGCAACCTCCAACTCCTGGGCTCAAGTGAGTCTCCTGCTTCCGCCTCCCAAGTAGCTGGGATTACAGGAACCCGCAACAACGCCTGGCCATTTTTTGGTTGCAGCCGTCATTGATGTTTGGCTGGTCTGGGCTGGATTCGAACCCACCAGCTCAGGTGTATGTGGCCGGTGCCTTAGTCTGTTGAGCCACAGGTGCCGAGCCTGAATTTCTTAATAGATACGTTTTAGAACCTAGTCATGATGAAAACCACTGAAAACCAGCAATAGAAAAGAGTATCTTAAATGATATCAATGGTTATAAATGGTAGTTGAACTGCAGTTGAGTGCTCAGCATGGCAATGAGATTAGCAAAGGTAACATATTATTGCACATCAATGGCTTTAGGTTATATTGAGTTGAAAGTAAATATCAAATTAAGAAGGGTTTTATTTAAGATTGGTACTAAGGTTGCTATCGCTCAATATAATATTGGTGATCCTGGCATGGCAAATAAAAAAGGAAAAAAAAGGCTTCATGACAGTAATTCTAGCACTGTGGGAGGCCAAGATGGGAGGATTCCTTGAGACGAGGGGATCGAGGCTGCAGTGTGAAATATGTCCGTGAATAGCCACTGCACTATAGCGTGGGTCGCACAGCATGACCCTCTATGCTTCAAAAGAAAAAAAAAAGGGAAAAAGGAGGTATTTTACTCAAGAATTAAACAAATTAACATTATGTTTAGATAATATAATGACTTAAAATAGAAACTCTACAAATTCTTAGTATACAAAGTTCATAAAGTTGAATATAAGATCAACTTAAAAAAGTAATGAGTCCTTTGTAGTAGTGGAAGGTGCTCTGGGCTGCTGAGCCAACAGCTGTTCCCCTTCTAACAATATAAACTAGTCATGACAAATGTATTCTTTAAAGATTTTTCTTCTTTTTTGTTTTGTTAGAGACAGGGTCTCACTGTTACCCAACCTAGAGTTCAGTGGCAATTCACAGGTGCATTGGGCATCATACCCCTGAACTCCCAGGCTCAAGCAATCCTCCTGTTCTCAGCTTCCAGAGTAGCTGGGGCACATGGCTGGTCTCAGCTCTAGCAGATTCTAATTTTATCAGCATTCTTTGCAGCTAGGGATGATTATATGACCCAGTTCTGGCCAATAATAGGTAAGTAAAAGTCTCCCAGATTGGTCCTGGGATGAAATTTCTTATTTTTTATTTTTTTTTTGAGACAGAGCCTCAAGCTGTCACCCTGGATAGAGTGCTGTGGCGTCACAGCTCACAGCAACCTCCAATTCATGGGCTCAAGCGAGTCTCCTGCCTCAGCCTCCCAAGTAGCTGGAACTATAGGCGCCAGCCACAACGCCAGGCCATTTTTTTGGTTGCAGCCATCATTGTGTTGCTTGGCGGGCCCAGGCTGGATTCGAACTGGCCAGCTCAGGTGTACGTGGCTGGCGCCTTAGCCCGTTGAGCCACAGGCGCCGAGCCGAAATTTCTTATTTTTGTAAATGTCTTGGCTTCTCTGAACTTTAGTGTCCTCTTGTATAAAACACACCTTAAAAGATGAGAGGTTCGGCTCGATATCCATAGCACAGTGGTTACGGTTACAGCGCCAGCCACATACGTGGAGGCTGGCAGGTTCAAACCCGGCCTAGGCCAGCTAAACAACAATGACAACTGCAACAAAAAGGATAGCCAGGTGTTATGGAGGCGCCTGTAGTCCCAGCTACTTGGGAGGCTGAGGCGAGAGAATCACTTAAGCCCAGGAGCTTGAGGTTGCTGTGAGCTGTGACGCCATGGCACTCTACTGAGGGTGACAAAGTGAAACTCTGTCACAAAACAAAACAAAACAACAAAAAAGGCGGCGCCTGTGGCTCAGTGAGTAGGGCACTGGCCCCATATACGGAGGGTGGCAGGTTCGAATCCAGCCCCGGCCAAACTGCAACAAAAAAATAGCTGGGTGTTGTCGCAGGCACCTGTAGTCCCAGCTACTCGGGAGGCTGAGGCAAGAGAATGACCTAAGCCCAAGAGCTGGAGGTTGCTGTGAGCTGTGATGCCATGGCACTCTACCGAGGGTGACAAAGTAAGACTTTGTCTTTTAAAACAATAACAACAACAATAAAAAGATAAGATTAAATAGATACACACAAATGACTATGGACAAATGTAGCACCAATTGGTCTAAGTGCTGCAAGGTGGCAATAAGTTTGAGTGCCATTATATACAGGAAAATCCCTTTACCCAAATCAAATCATTTCATTAGTAAGAAACTAAGAACTACTCAATTTTGCTTCTTGTGTAGCACACTGCTATGGTGTATTAACTAGCAAAGTATTGAGAAAAATCTAATACCTCAGACAACATGTTTGGGTGACTGAAAAGTGGTTCTGCCAATTCAGTTGTAACTTCTAGATAAGGGTCATATAACCTTCTCCATAAAAAGTCAGGTAGGCTCAGCGCCTGTGGCTCAACGGGCTAAGGCGCCAGCCATGTACACCTGAGCTGGTGGGTTCGAATGCAGCCCAGGCCCGCCAAACAACAATGACGGTGCAACCAAAACATAGCCGGGCGTTGTGGCGGGCGCCTGTTGTCCCAGCTACTTGGGAGGCGGAGGCAGGAGACTCCAGGAATTGGAGGTTGCTGTGAGCTGTGATGCTACAGCACTCTATCCAGGGTGACAGCTTGAGATTCTGTCTCAAAAAAAAAAAAAAAAAAAGTCAGGTAATAAATATCAAGCCTTTGCAGGCCACACAGGTTTTGTGCAACTACTCAAAGTCTATCAATGAAGTGAGAAAACAGTCATAGACAATATGTAAACAAATGAGCATAGCTGTGTTCCAATAAAATGAAATAAGCAATGGTTCGACTGGCCTGCAGGCCACAGTTTGACATCCCCTGTTCTAGATCAAAAGTTCACTATTCGGGCGGCACCTGTGGCTCAAGGAGTAGGCCCCCAGCCCCATATGCCAGAGGTGGTGGGTTCAAACCCAGCCCCAGTAAAAAACTGCAAAAAAAAAAAAAAAAAACCAAAAGTTCACTATTCTACAGTGAAGTTGTCTCACAGAAATCATGTCTTGGGACCAACTCAGTTTTCTATGATATTAACACTAGTCAATAAGATGGCCTATCTGTACAGTGATTTAGTTTTTCCAAGAACTTCCAGGATGATTTAACACATTAGGTCCACACAAAAGTCCTCTGTGAGAAGAATACAGCATCTTCGTATTGGCTAGAAAAAGGTTTCAGTGAATTGTTCAAGATCACACAGTTTACTGAAAGGCAAAACCCTATATTTTCTAGATTCAAATTTAGTAACTTTCTTTTTTAGACAGAATCTCTGTTGCCCTGGGTAGAATGCCATGGTGTCATAGCTTAGAGCAACCTCAAACTCTTGGGGTCAAATGATCCTCTTGCTTCAGCCTCTGGAGTACCTGGGACTACAGGTGTCCGCCATGATGTCTGGCTACTTTTTCTATTTTTATTTATTTATTTATTTTGTTTTTGAGACAGAGTCTCACTATGTCACCCTGGGTAGAGTGCTGTGGCGTCATAGCTCACAGCAAGCTCAAACCCTTGGGCTTAAGCGATTCTCTTGCCTCAGCCTCCCAAGTAGCTGGGACTACAGGTGCCCACCACAATGCCCTGTTTTTGGTTGTAGTTGCTATTTTTTTTTTTTTTTTTTTGAGACAGAGCCTCAAGCTGTCGCCCTGGATAGAGTGCCGTGGCATCACAGTTCACAGCAACCTCCAATTCCTGGGCTCAAGCGAGTCTCTTGCCTCTGCCTCCCAAGTAGCTGGGACCACAGGCGTCTGCCACAACTCCCGGCCATCCTTTGGTTGCAGCCGTCATTGTTGTTTGGCGGGCCCGGGCTGGATTTGAACCCACCAGCTCAGGTGTACGTGGCTGGCGCCTTAACCCGTTGAGCCACAGGCGCCAAGCCTGTAGTTGTTATTGTTATTTGACAGGCCTTGCTGGGTTCTAATCTGCCAGCTCCAGTGTATGTGGCTGGAGCCCTAGCTGCTGAGCTACAGGTGACGAGCCACTTTTGCTATTTATAGTAGAGATGGGGGTCTCGCTCTTGCTCAGGCTGGTCTTGAACTCCTGAGCTCAAGCCATCTACCCACCTCAGCCTCCTAGAGTGCTAGGATAGCAAGAGAGAGTCTCTGGGCCTGGCCAAATTTAGTAGTTTTAAAACTACATGGTTACAAACCTTAATTCTACTCCATTGTTCTTCTTAGATTTCAAAATTATTCTTATTCAAACTTCAGTGAAATAGTATATATTTTTTTGCTTTCCTCTTTTTTTTTTGGCCGGGGCCAGGCTTGAACCCATCACCTCCGGTATATGGGGCCGGCACCCTACTCCTTTGAGCCACAGGTGCCCCCCATATTTTTGCTTTCTTAAAAGTAGTTCTATAGGCCAGACCGGGTGACTCATGCCCATAATCCTAGCTCTCAGGGAGGCTAAAGGGAGAAAATCATTTTGAGGCCAAGAGTTCAAGACCAGAATGGGCAGGAAACGTAGCCAGACCCCATCTCCACAAAAAATAGAAAAATCAGCCAGCTGTGGTGATGCATGTCTGTAGTTGCAGCTACTTGGGCAGCTGAAGCAGGAGGATCACTTAAGCCCAGGAGCTAGAGATTGCTGTGAGCTATGAAGACACCACTGGACTCTAGCTGAGTCAACAGAGACCCTATCTCAAAAGAAAAGGTTTACATTATGCATTTTCAAGATCTTAATTTTCTCCTCAAATGTAACTTTTAGCTTTACACTGAAAATTCTGTTCTAGGGCTTGGCACCTGTAGCTCAATGGTTAGGGTACTGGCCACATACACAGAGGCAAGTGGGTTCAAACCTGGCCTGGGCCAGCCAAACAATAATGACAACTACCACAAAAAAATAGCCTGGTGTCGTGGTGGGTGCCTATATTCTCAGCTACTTAGGAGGCTGAGGCAAGAGACCCCAGGAGATTGAGGTTGCTGTGAGCTGTGACACTGCAGCACTCTACCGAGGGTGACAAAGTGAAACTCTCTTTAAAAAAAAAAAGAAGGCTCAGAGCCTGTGGCTCAAGTGGCTAAGGCGCCAGCCACACACACCTAAGCTGGCGGGTTCGAATCCAGCTCGGGCCCACCAGACAACAATAATGGCTGGAATCAAAAACCGTTGTGGTGGGTGCCTATAGTCCCAGCTACTTGGGAGGCGGAGGCAGAAGAATTGCTTTAGCCCAGGAGTGGGAGGTTGCTGTGAGCTGTGATGCCACAGCACTCTACCCAGGGCAATAGCTTGAGGCTCTGTCTCAAAAAAAAAAAAGAAAATTCTGTTCTAGATGGTACTGACAAAGACTCTCATTTAACCAAAATTTTATCCAAGCTCCTAAGTCTTTTTTGACGAGGCTTTACCTTGGGCTTCCCTCTCTGTCCTTGAAGAATCTAATTTGAATAGCAATTCTGCTCTCAGTTTAGTTTTTATTTATTTTTATTTTTTGCAGTTTTTGCCAGGGCCAGGCTCGAACCTGCCACCCTGGGCATATGGGGCCAGCACCCTTACTCCTTGAGCCACAGGCGCCACCTTCTGCTATCAGTTTAGCACAAATCCCCCACCCTTGATATTTTATTATCGGCCAGTCTTTAGCAAGTCAGTTTAGCCAGAAACCCCTTATCCTTCACATTTTCCCTTACCAGTTTTCCATCCACTGATTGCACCCTGCTCCCTGCATATAAATCTCCCCTTGTCTCTACTAGAATCAGAGTTGAGTTCCTTCTACCCTAATGCAAGACACTGCTGCAGTGGTCCCTATACTTTGTCCATGGCCATCTCTGAATAAAGCATGTTTTATTTTTTTTCTTTTTTTTTGGAGATAGAGTGTCACTATCGCCCTGGGTAGAATGCTGTGGCGTCATAGCTCACAGCAACCTCAAACTCTTGGGTTTAAGTGATTCTCTTGCCTCAGCCTCCCAAGTAGCTGGGACTACAGGTGCCTGCCACAATGTCTGGCTATTTTTTGGTTGTAGTTGTCATTATTGTTTGGTAGGCCTGGGCTGGGTTCAAACCCACCAGCTCTGGTGTATGTGGCTGGCACCCTAGCCACTGAGCTACAGGCACCGAGCCTAAAGTCTGCTTTATTATCTTTAGCAAATGTCATAAATAAATTTTTTTAATAGTGCTGATTAGAAAAAGAATGCTTGTAGGCCAGGCATGATGGTTCTCGCCTGTAATCCTAGCACTCTGGGAGGCCAAGAAGGGTAGATAGCTTGGATTTAGGAGTTCCAGATCAGCCTAAGCAAAGAGCAAGACCCTGGCTCTAAAAATAGCTGGGCATTGTGGCAGGCACCTATAAACCCAGCTACTTGGGAGGCTGAGGCAAGAGAATCACTTGAGCCCAAAAGTCTGAGGTTGCTGTAAGCTGTGCCTTAGCATTCTACTGAGGGTAACAAAGTGAGGCTCTGTTTCAAATAAAAAGAATGCTTGTAATAAGGGAAATTAGTAATAAAATGGAAGAGCTGATAGAAAATTGAAACTTTATAACTTTTTACTTTAAATTCTAGTCACTCATAGAAGGAAAATAACACATCCAATTTCAGCGTGAAAGTGGAGAGAAGATACAGATCAAAGACCCAAATGCAAAGGACTATTCATATGATAGATTTGAATGTATGAGTAATAGTTTCCTCTGTAAAACCTGGACTTCCATAATTTCCTATGGTAAGGTATGTATTTAAATGGTAGAGAAGACACCTAACAGTTAACATTAGATATGACTGGAAACATCCAGAGGAAGTCCAAAACTAAACACAAGAGTTTAAACAAACATTAATAGCAAAAGAGCCCAGCTCTACCATTTAAAACTGAAGCTGTTTCTCTTTTGTAAAATGGAGTATTATCTTCCTTATAGAGTTGTTTGGAGGACTGAAAATACTGCCCACAAAGCACATGTTGTAACACAATATGCTGGGCAAGATTTCATTCAACATAGTTATTTAACAAAGTTTGCACTTATTAAAACCTATAACCAACCTTCTTGAACCATGATAGCAGCTAAACAAGACAAAGAATAGTTCCGTGTCTAAGCTACCTAGCCTTATTCAGCTGACAGTAAACGGCAGGTCCTAGGGAAGTTTATAAAGTCTGAGTTGTTCTATTGGATCTGCCCAGCTCACTCCATTTCATGTGCTTTTCCCAGTTACTGCCCTTTCTTCAAGATTGAATAAAATCATTCAGCTCTCTATAATTTCTCCAAGATACCAAGAAAAAAAAAAAAAGATTTTCAAACTACAGGGTATTCCAAAGGTCACCTCCAAGTTGCTATACATAGAGAAAATGGGAAATTATAGTTAATGTATCCTGATTCACGAAATGTTCATTACAAAATTTTACAGAATATTTACAAAATATTCTGTGTTGGCCACCGCTTTGTAAAATCTTGTAATGAATATTTTGTAAATAAAGGTATATTTAACTACAATTTCCCATTTTTCCTATGCATGGCAACTTTAGGGATGACTTTTTTTTTTTTTTTGAGGCAGAGCCTCAAGCTGTCACCCTGGATAGAGTGCCGTGGCATCACAGCTCACAGCAACCTCCAATTCCTGGGCTCAAGAGAGTCTCCTGCCTCCGCCTCCCAAGTAGCTGGGACTATAGGCGCCCGCCACAACGCCTGGCCATTTTTTGGTTGCACCCGTCATTGTTGTTTGGTGGGCCTGGGGCTGGATTCGAACCCGTCAGCTCAGGTGTACGTGGCTGGCACCTTAGCCCATTGAGCCACAGGCGCCAAGCCTAGGGATGACTTTTGAGATATCCTGTAGAGTAAAATTTATTTTCTATATTTTACTTCTTTCAGATCTTGATTTTTAAAAAATATATTCTAATTGGAACAAAATAGCTTTGTGTCCCTTTTAAAGGAATTTCAGAAATCACAAGATTAAAGAGTTAAGTAGTTGACTTACAAATTTGAAGCTGTTGGTAAGAGGCTTCTGTAGTTTGGGATCCAGCAACACATCAAACAAATTATACACCACGACCAAGTGGGCTTTATCCCAGGATCCCAAGGCTGGTTCAATATACGTAAATCCATAAATGTAATTCATTACATAAACAAATTAAAAAACAAAGACCATATGATTCTCTCAATTGATGCAGAGAAAGCTTTTGATAATATCCAGCATCCCTTCATGATCAGAACACTTAAGAAAATTGGAATAGAAGGAACATTTCTTAAA
>CAUYRH010006331.1:0-46921 GCA_963574655.1 Perodicticus potto
GCTGTGGCATCACAGCTCACAGCAACCTCCAATTCCTGGGCTCAAGTGAGTCTCTTGCCTCTGCCTCCCAAGTAGCTGGGACTACAGGCGCCCGCCACAACGCCCGGCCATTTTTTGGTTGCAGCCGTCATTGTTGTTTGGTGGGCCCGCGCTGGATTCGAACCCGCCAGCTCAGGTGTACATGGCTGGCGCCTTAGCCTGTTGAGCCACAGGTGCCGAGCCACATGCAGCTAATTTTAATTCAACCATTATAGGCTCATGGCAATAAAACAACAAAACAAACAAACCCATAAGGAAAAAAAATTACAAGCAAACAAGCAAAAACCACTCAAGGAATAGTACTTTCAGAGGTAAGAACAAAATATCTGCTAACTTTTCTCAAGCAAACTGAAAGGTACCCCACTATGTGAAGAGGCTTTTATGCAAGATATATTTAGGATAACAAGTGTTAGCTTACATTAGGGCTAACAGACTTCTGGAGGTGGACAGGATTTGATTAAAAAGTTTAACGACTGCTGGAGGGGGTGGGAGTGGCACTGGCTCACACTTGTAATCCTAGCACTCTGGGAAGCTGAGGTGAGAGGACCACTTGAGCTCAGGAGTTGGAGACCAGCCTGAGCAGGAGTGAGACCCTGTCTCTACTAAAAATAGAAAAATTAGCCAGGCGTGGAGGTGGGCACCTGTAGTCCCAGCTACTTGGGAGGCTGAGCCCAGGAGTTCGAGGTTGCTATGAGCTATATGATGCCACAGCACTCTACCCATGGTGACAGACTGAGACTCTATTTCAAAAAATTAAATGGAATCATGAAGTTGCATACTCTCCTGAACTGTTATAAAATAGCTAACAAATTATCAAACATATAAAAAGTAGGAGTGATGGCTCAGCACCCATAGCTCAGTGAGTACGGCACCAGCCACATACACCAAAGCTGTAGGGTTCGAGCCCGGCCTGGGCCTGGAAAAACAACAATAACAACAACAAAATAGCCGGGCCTTGTGGTGGGTGCCTGTAGTCCCAGTTACTCAGGAGGCTGAAGCAAGAGAATCGCTTAAGCTCAAGAGTTTGAGGTTGCTGTGAGCTGTGACACCAAGGGCAACATAGTGAGACTCTGTCTCAAAAAAAAAAAAAAAAAAGTAGGAGTGATGAAAATTCTGCTTATTTGGAACTTACCTCCCCCCACTCTTTGCCCTCCCCAAAAGAAATAAAAAGCATCAGGTTGTCAAGAAACAAAAATAGCCAAGGATTTTAAAATACTCCAAAGATTAGGAAGGAACACTGGGGACCCTCTTTTCAGCACAACACACACCTCAAGGAGGAGTCCCCTGCTGATAACTCAGAAACCCTGCAGCTGGTCCAAATGTGCTCTGACAAACACAAAATAAACTGGTTTGAGCACGTGTCTTTATCCGTTAAAAGTACTAGAAGGAAGGACAAGACCGAGGCGAAGGATAAAAACTGATTAGCCATTTTCACACAGCTGCAAATCTTGGATTCAAAGACTTGAGTGTCAATGACAGCCCCATCATTAAACTTCACTGGTTTACAAGAAAAGCAAAAGAGTGAGTATGAAGTCTGGGAAGTTAATTTAAAATGTTACCCAGTTTTCCACTGCACAACAGTGTGAATATATTTAACGATATTGAACTGCATGTTTAAAGATGGTTAAGATGGTAAATTTTAAGGGTTCTTTCCCCACAATTATTTTTTAAAAACAGTTACAATACAATTCAAATCACTTTCAGGTGGTTGATCTAGTATCGTTACTGAGTATCGTTTCTACTATTCATCCTCCTGGAATTTGATGGCAACATTTTACTTAACATGGCCTTTTGTTTCTCACCTGCCCCAGATCCCTCACATACTATCTGAAACACAGACAAGAAACTAGTCTGTGTGCAAATATAACCGATCTATAAGTACAGTACCATGGGGAACCTAGATAGTTTGGGCAGGACTTGATTTTAAGTTTGTGAAGATGCCAAAAGTAAAAATGATGATGGTAAAAGCTCAAAAATGCTAAAGGTAAAAGCTCAGAAAATGGAAATTAGGTAACATTCCTCTAGATTTTGTTAAATGTCTTATTGGTTTTTCCCCCAGACCTCTTTTTCTAAAAAACGAATACTTTCTGGGCTGGAACATTTGACTGGAGATAAAAAGGAGAAGACTGACCCAGTCAGGGAGCACAAAGTCCATTTTGGACTCTAGTCGGCCATTGCTCTGGAATAAAGCTCTTCCTCTTTAAAAAACAAAAACAAAAACAAGAAAAACCCCAGCCAGGGCGGTACGTGTGGCTCAAAGGGGTAGGGCACTGGCCCCATATGCTGGAGGTGGTGGGTTCAAACCCAGCCCCAGCTAAAAACTGCAAAAAAAAAAAAACCCGGCCACCCCATAATGTCTGTCTTTTGTCCGGGATGAAAATACATACCATGTAATGAAATTAAAAAAAAAAAAATGAATACTTTCTGTAACTGACCTTGTAAAAATCACTAATTCATTCATTTTCTGCTCTCATTTTGAGAGTTGTTTTTTTTTTTAACCAGGTCCTGAAGATGTAGGAGAGAACAAATAGATGAACATGGTCATATAATGTAAAGGCTGCATTTCAAATTAGCAGAAAAGACTGAAAAATTCAATCATCTGTGTTTGTCTACTTGCCTAGTTATGGGAGGAGGGGAGACACACTTGGAGGTGTAAAGTTAACTCCATTTAGATGGAGTTACGAACTTTTTCTACATTCATTTGATGAAAAATTAAAAATGAATTCATTAAAAAAGCTTTAAAACCTTGAAGAATTCATTTTCTGGTAACACTGGAGAGAAGTCTTTTCTACGAAAAAAGACAAACCACAGGGACCATCAAACAAAAAATTGGTCATTTTGACTCAACATTTTTTGATTACATAAAATACATAACTATCAAAGTGCACATGGTTAATTAGAAAGAAATACTTGCAAAATGTGGTATATGACCCCAAATGTGAATTTTCTTATTATATATCTACCTCTTACAAATGAACAAGACCATATACCAGAGTGGAAAAATAAATAAAAAACATGAACAGTACATAAAAGAAGAAAAATCAATGGTTTACCAAGTTAGTCTACATAATTTATAAATAAGTAAAAAATCAAGATAAGACATGTTTCATTTATCTATTGGCAAAGATGAAAAAAGTCTGACATAGACGATGTTGGTGATTATCTGGGAAAACAAGTACCCGCATACAGACAGAAGTAAGCTTTCTGGAGCGAAGTTTACAATGCTAGCAAATTATAAAGGAGCAGACTCTTTGCTGATATTGAAAGCTAGCCAAGGGCGGCGCCTGTAGCTCATCGAGTAGGGCGCCGGCCCCACATACCGAAGGCGGCGGATTCAAACCCAGCCTCGGCCGAACTGCAAAACAGAAAAATAGCTGGGCATTGTAGTGGGCGCCTGTAGTCCCAGCGGGAGGCTGAGGCAAGAGAATTGCCTAAGCCCAGGAGTTGGAGGATGCTGTGAGCTGTGTGATGCCACGGCACTCTACTGAGGGTGATAAAGCAAGACTCTGTCTCTATAAAAAAAAAAAGAAAGCTAGCCAAAGTAAGGAAGTTAATAATTTACAACTATCTACAGATTACAGATTATATTTTAAACTAGTGGTGTTTCAACTTCAAATGCAAAATAATTTTTAGTATATGCTTAGTTAAAACATTTTATAAATGTTGGTTAAAAATGTTTATTTAGGGCAGTGCCTCTGGCTCATCCAGTAGGGCGCCGGCCCCATATACCGAAGGTAGCGGGTGTCAAACCCGGCCTCACCGCACTGCAATACAGAAAAATAACCAGGTGTTGTGGTGGGCGCCTGTAGTCCCAGCTACTTAGGAGGCTGAGGAAAGAGAATCGCCTAAGCCCAGGAGTTGGAGGTTGCTGTGAGCTGTGTGACGCCACAACACTCTACCAAGGGCGATAAAGTGAAACTCTGTCTCTACAAAAAAAAAAAAAAAAAAAAAAAAAATGTTTATTTACAGGGCAGCAGCACCTGTGGCTCAGGCGATAGGATGCCAGTCCCATATATCAAGGGTGGCAGGTTTAAACCCAGCCCCGGCCAAGCTGCAACAAAAAAATAGCCGGGCATTGTGACGGGTGCCTGTGGTCCCAGCTACTCAGGAGGCTGAGGCAGGAGAATTGCCTAAGCCCAGGAGTTGGAGGTTGCTGTGAGCTCTGATGCCACGTATTCTACCAAGGACCACAAGGACTCTGTCTCTAAAAAAAAGAAAGAAAAGTTTATTTATAAATGATGTATATATACTACTAAACTAAAATTTACATTACAACACATCCCTCTCAAAATTTTTTAAAAGTCTTACTTCAATTTATTGGAAGCAAATTTAGTCTGAACTATGAAGTTATTAGTAGTGTTTATTTATCCATTTCAGTGTAAAATTTGAATATTCATAAGTTTTTTTTTTCCAGTTTCTTAGCTGGGGCTAGGTTTGAACCCACCACCTCCGGTATATGGGGCCAGCACCCTACTCCTTGAGCCACAGGTGCCGCCCTATTCATAAGTTTTTGTGTGTGTGACTTCAGATGTTGTTCCAGACAGAGGAAGGTGTTAGGTAATGTGTGAAGTGTACACAGATGATTGTGTATGGCAACACTTTTGAATTCTGAAACCCATCAAGCCTCAATAGTTTTTAGATAAAGGTTTACAGACCTGTATAACTTTTCCCTGAAGAGTAGCAAATAGCAGGTGATAAGTATTCTGATTCATACTCATAACTACCAATTATTTGCCTGCAGGACCTATGAAAGTGTTGAGGCCATTTGCCCTGTGCACCACTCACAGCTATTTGAATTCTTCTGCCTGTCTTCTATAGTTTTTGTTTTGATATGTCTAGTTTGTTTTTTTTTTTAGACAGAGTCATACTCTGTTGCCCAGCCCATAATAGCCGTGGCATCAGCCTAACTCACAAGCAACCTGAAATTCCTGGGTTCAAGCAATCTTCCTGCCTCAGCCTACCTAGTAGCTGGGACTACAGCCGCCTGCCACCATGCCCAGCTAATCTTTCTATTTTTAGTAGAGACTGAGTCTTGCTCCTGGGCAGGCTGGTCTTCAAATCCTGAGCTCAAGTGACCCTCCCGCCTCAGCCTCCCAGAATGCTAGGATTACAGGTGAGAGCCACCGTGCCCGGCCTGGAACATGGTATTTCTTGAGGAAATTCTGGTAGATGAAGGAAGGTAGTACTTTTCAAAAGACTATTCAGAAACATAATAGTTCAGTAGATCAATTCTTCAAGGAAGCGGGGAAAATGACAGTATCAGGGGCTTATAATGTGCCTTAACTTTCAGACAAAAAGGAAAATAATATTTTAAACTAAGTAATCATATTTTAGACTAAATAAACTCCCTCTCTGTTACAGATAAGATGAATATATTCTAAACTCTCAGCTAAATTCCTACGATTCGTAGAGGACGGTACAGAGTTACAGAAGATTCTTCTATACTAGAAAGCACAGCAGGGATGCCTAGGAGTAAAGTAGAAATTACGTGGTGTACAGTTTTGAATTCATGAGACTTGAGAATTCTGATGAGGGCGTACGTAAGGCCTGAGCGAGCACCCAAAAAGCGTTTCCAGAATAAAGCAGCAACGTGTGCCTATGAATGTGCTGTTGTATCACCCTCCAGGGCTTTCAGGAGGGAAAGTGCACAAGGTTGGAAGGAGGCAGAGACTTCAGGGGGTGTCAGAGATAATAAGAAGCACCGCCAGGTGAGACAGAGGAGCCGACTCGGAGAAAAGGCTGTAAGAGGATTCGGCCCAGGTGGGGGTTCTCCAGACCAGTTGCCGGGGGCAAGGACTAAAAGTGAGCGTGAAATCGGAGGGATGAAAAGACCGCAGGATCCTAAAGGGGCCGCTCAAGCTGGAGGCGTCACGGTTTTGGTCCAGGGCCCGGGGAGGCTGGGGAACGCTAGCCCGGGGCGGACCAGCCACGTTCCTACCGGTCCGCGCGCGTGTTGCCGCAGGTCCTGGAAGTCGGCGCCGTAGATGGCCTCCAGGGCCTGCAGCTCGTGGTCCTGTCGCTGTGGGTAGCTCTCTGCAGGCTCGTCCCGGCCGCGCCCGGAGGCCCCTCGGCCCCCAACCATGGCAGCGTCCGGGCCAACGCACGGCTGCGGCGCCACGGCGGCGCAGGGCCCCGGGTAGGGTCCGGGGCGGGGCTTCGTGCCGGGGGCGGAGCTCCGCTCTGGGGACGGCCTTGTGGGCGGGGCTCCGCGCTGGGGACGAGCTCGCGGGCGGGGCCCAGTGCCTCAAGCAGGCTCCGGAGGTGGGAGGATCCTGGGTGAACCGTGAAGGTAGGGAAGTGCTTCGCTCACATCCTGTGGTGGGTGTGGGAGCAAAGGAATTTCATGAACTTAGGAGATCAATCACACGGCTGGAATGAAAACGCCAAACTGGGCCTGGCGCGGTGGCTGACGCCTGTAATGTTAGAATTCTGGCGAGGCTGAGGAGGTGGATCGCTTAGCTCACTAGTTCGAGACCAGCCTGAGCAAGAGCGAGACACACCTCCCTCTCCCCGCTTCTCTACTAAAGACAGAACAACTACCCGCAGGTCGTGGCGGGCGCCTGCAGTCCCAGCTACTTTACTTGGGAGGATCGCCAGAACCCAAGAGATTGTACGGGGGGGGGGGGGGCAAAGGAGTGAGCCTTTTCAAACAAGAAGAAACAAAGTAACAAAAAATCCAAATTGTATCGTTTTTTGTGGAATAATTCTCTCTTTTTTTATTCTTTATTAAATCATAAGTGTGTACATTAATGCATTTATGAGGTACAATGTGAAATACTTATCTGACTAACATAACCATCTCCTCGCTTACTTATTGTAGTGAAAACATTAATACTCTATTTTTAATAGTTTTTTTTTTTTTTTTTTTTTTTTTTGCGGTTTTTGGCCGGAGCTGGCTTTGAACCGGCCATCTCCAGCATATGGGGCCGGCGCCCTGCTCCTTTGAGCCACAGGCGCCGCCCCTATTTTTAATAGTTTTGAAATGTATCACTGCATTATGCACTGTAGGTTAGGTCCCCCAAATACCCTCCCTCCTCCCAGTCTCCTCCCTCCCCTCTCCTTCCTCTTCCCTCCTTCTTTCTGGACAATAGTTATGTTTTACCATTCCTATGAATGTGTAGGGGATTATATACTGATTTCGCAGTTGAATACATTGGATAGTCTTTTTTCCCATTCTTGAGATACTTTACTAAGAAGAATATGTTCCAGCTCCATCCAGGTAATCATAAAAGATGTGAAGTCCCCATCTTTTTTTATGGCTGCATAGTATTCCATGGTGTACATACCCCACCATTTGTTAATCCATTCATGGGTCAATGGGCACTTGAGTTGCTTCCATGACTTGGCAATTATGAATTGGGCTACAATAAACATTCTGGTGCAAATGTCTTTGTTGCAAAATGATTTTTGATCATCTGGGTAAATACCTAATAGGGGGATTGCAGGATCAAACGGTAGGTCCACTTTTAGTTTCTTGAGTATTCCCCAAACTTCTTTCCAAAAAGGCCACATTAGCTTGCAATCCCACCAGCAGTGTAGAAGTGTTCCCTTTTCTCCACATCCATGCCAACATCTGTAGTTTTGGGATTTTGTTATGTGGGCTAATCTTACTGGAGTTAGATGATATCTCAAAGTCGTGTTGATCTGCATTTCTCTGATGATTAAAGATGGTGAACATTTTTTCATGTGTTTGTGAGCCATGTGCCTGTTTTCTTCAGAGAAGTTTCTGTTCATATTTGTAGGTTATGCTTCTGACAAAGGTCTGATAACTAGAATCCACAGAGAGCTCAAACTAATCAATAAGAAAAGAACAAATAACCCCATTTCTGTGTGAGAACAATTCTCTTTAACAGAAGTGCCTGTTGGAAGTCCACTGTGGTGCGAGTCTCCTGCCTCCGCCTCCCAAGTAGCTGGGAATACAGGCGCCCGCCACAATGCCGGGCCATTTTTTGATTGCAGCCGTCCTTGTTGTTTGGCGGGCCCGGGCTGGATTCGAACCTGCCAGCTCAGGTATACGTGGCTGGCGCCTTAGCCCGTTGAGCCATAGGCGCAGAGCCGAGAGGAAAGTCTTAAAGGGCAAAGTTTGATGGGTTCTCAAGTCATTTACAGTCTCACCTTGAATCTTCCTAGAACAAGACTACCAGGATTAAAACTTGTGACCACTGCCCTCCTTCCCCCAAGTTTAGTACCACCAAACTCATCCATATGTTAATAACCATAGATTCAACACCTCATGCATGTTCTCTGCCCTTACATTGCCCAGCTTTGGGGATCTCTAGTATCATCTTGCAATTTTAACTGAAAAATGTCTTTCCATCCAGACATCTTTATGAACTATATTCCAGTGAAAAGAATTATGTTCCCCACTCAAATGACTCAATGAATCTAGGGAGTCTTTCTGCTATATCTTGCCTCCAGTTGTATATTTCCCAGTTTGTAAATTAACCCGTCAACCCAGACATTGTCATTGCATTTCATTTTCTGTTGCCTACTAATGCTGCATGACCTTTAATAATAATCATAATCAATTTATAATAATTACTACAAAATAGGTTTGAATGATGTGTTTCTTCTGTCTACCTTAACTTCTACATTGTCCACCAGCTAATGATTAGTGTTATCTCTACACTTAGTTCCAGCCAGATAACACAAATGTACTAGCCTAATCCCCTTTAAACCACCTTCTCCTTCCCTCTACTGGGCACCTGTTCCTTTTCCCATGATCAGGACTAGGTATATGGTACCACAAAACTAAGCGTGATTCTAAATTATCTTTCTTTCAACTCTCTCATCCAGATAGTCGCTATTTCTTTCTCTTCCTTATTTATTTTCCTTTTCTTTCTTTCTTTTTTTTTTTTTTTCAGAAAGTGTCTCTCTCTGTTGCCAAGGCTTGAGTGTAGGGGCATTAGCCTAGCTCACTGCAACCTAAAACTCCTGGGTTCAAGTGATCCTACTGCTTCAGCCTCCCAAGTAGCTGGGACTACAGACACCCACCACAATGTCCAGCTAATTTTTCTATTTCTAATAGAGACCAGGTCTTGCTTTTGCTCAGGCTAAACTCCTGAACTTACATGATCCTCCCACGTGGGCCTCCTAGAGTGCTAGAATTACAGACATGACTCACCCCACCCCTGGATATTCACTATTTTTTCAGCCCATCTACTACATTCCAACCTGTTGCCATTAACTTAGTTCAGGACATACACCATCACCTCTTCCCTGGGTTACTTCAACAGCTCTCTAACCAATCTTTGTCTTTATTCTTGCCCCATATTAAACCATTATTCTCACTGCAGCCAGAGTAATTTGTAAACATGATCATATCACTCCAATCCTTAAAATTCCCCCATTTCCCCATTGATCTTTCTATTTTTTTTTAAGTCTCTAATTATGGAAATTTCAAACATACATAAATGTAGAGGAAATATTATAATAAACCACTCATCACTCAGCTTCAGCACAATTATGGATATCTTACCAATCTTTTTTCTTCTCTTCTACCCACCCCCCAGGGGTATGTCAAACAAAATCTTAAACATTGTATCACTTTTTTCCCTATAAATATTTAAGTATGTATCTTTAACAGAAAAGAACCTTTAAGCAACATAATATCATTCTTACACCTTAAAAATGTAGCAATTTTTTAGCATCATTTCATACCCAATCTATAGTCAACATTTTCCATTTGTCTAAAATTAGAATCTGTGCTGGATGCTGGAATTATAAAGGACGTGATCAACACAATCAGCAAAAATTTGGGGGGTTTTTGGAGACAGAGTCTCAGTCAGTCTCCAAAAACAAGAATACCACCATTGAGTACAGTGGTATTGCTCACAGCAACCTCAAACTCTTGGGCTAAAGCGATCCTCTTGTCTTAGTCTCCCAAGTAGGTGAGACTACAGGTGCCTACCACAATGCCCAGTTAGTTTTTCTATTTGTAGAGATGGGGGTCTTGCTCTTGCTTAGGCTGGTCTCAAACTCTTGAGCTTAGCCAATCCACCTGGCTTAGCCTCTCAGAATGCTAAGATTACAAGTGTGAGCCACCAGATCTGGCCTCAATCATTAAAATTTAAAAGAACTTTGTGGATTAGATGGCAGTATTATGCCAATGTTAATTTCCTGATTTTAATGGTCATACTGTGGTCATGTACAAAAGTAGACTCCTTATTAGGAAATTTCTATTGAAGTATCAAAGAACAACAGAATATTAAATATGCAATTAGCTCCCAAATGATTCAGGGGAAAAAAGAGAGAAGATGATAAGTCAAACATAGAATATTGACCTTTGGAAGATTTAGGTAAAGGATACATGAGAGTTCATTGAATGATTTTTCCAACTTTAATATAAGTTTGAAATTATTTCAAGCTCAAAATTTTTCTGTTTTTAATAGAGACACGGTCTTGCTCTTCCTCAGGCTGGTCTCGAACTCCTGAGTTCAAGCAGTCCACCTGCCTCAGCCTCCTAACATGCTAAGAGCCACCACATGAGCCACCACATCTGGCTTCTATTTCTCTTCACTAGCATTTTCCTAATAACTAATGATGTTTAGCATCTTTTCATATGCCTATTTGCCATTCATATTTCTTGGGTATGTTCTATTGTCCTATTTAAAAATTTGAGTTGTATTCTTATTAACTTTTGAGAGATCTTAGTATATTCTGGCTATAAATCTTTTGTCAGATATGTGGCAGGCAAAGATTCTCTCCCAGTATGTGGTTGCCTCTTCTTTCTCATGACAGTGTTTTTCTTTTTCTTTTTTATAGAGACAGAGTCTCACTTTGTCTCCCAGGCCGGAATGCAGTGTCCTGCTCATAACTCGCTGTAGCCTCAAACTCTTGGCCTCAAGCAATCCTTCTGCCTCTGCCTTCTGAATATCTGGGGCTACAGACACACCACCATGCCTGGTTAAATTTTAAAAAATATTTTGTAGAGATAGGGTCTTGCTATGTTGCCCAAACTGGTCTCGAACTCCTGGCTTCAAGTAATCCTCCCACTTTGGCCTCCCAAAGCACTGGGATTACAGGTGTGAGCCTTAACAATGTTTTTCAAAGGGTATATAAAAAAAAAGAAAAAAAAAACTGAAGAGTATATAGTTCTTCCTTTTGAGGAAATTCAAATTATCAATTTTTTTCTCTTAAGAATCATGTTTTCTTGTCATATCTAAGACAACTTTGCCTAATTGAAGATCACAAAGATTTTCTCCCATGTTTTCTTCTAGATAGTTTTAGATTCTACACAAAGGGATATTATCCAGTGCTAGTTAAAAAGTTAAGCATAAGGGGCAGGTGCGGTGGTGCATGCCTGTAATCCTAGCACTCTGGGAGGCCCAGGCTGGTGGATTGCCTGAGCTCACAGCCTGAGCCAGAGCAAGACCTTAGCTCTAAAAATAGCTGGGCATTGTGGCAAGCACCTGCAGCCCCAACTACTTGGGAGGCTGAGGCAAGACAATCACTTGAGGCCAAGAGTTTGAGGTTGCTGTGAGCTAGCACACGATACACTCTAAAAGTCAGACTCTATCTCAGAACGAAAAAGGTAAGCATATACTTACTAATACAACAATTCCACTCCTAGGTATTTACCTAAAATAAAAGAAAGTATTTGTTCATACAAAGACTTGTATATGAATGTTCACAGTACCTTAACTTGAGATAACCTCCAATTGGAAATAAACTAAATGCCCATCAAGAGGTAATGGATCTATTGGTATAAACAGATGTATATGAATATAATGGAATACTATTCACCAATAAAAAGAAATATACTATAGGTATAACAAAAAACATGTATAAATATCAAATTATGCTGAGTGAAAAAAGTCTGACATAAGAGTACATACAGTATAATCCCATATATAAAACTCTAAAAATTACAAACTTAGTAACAGATAGAAGCTCAGTGGCTAGGGCGCTGGCCACATCACAGCTGGCAGGTTCAAATCCAGCCTAGGCCTGCCAAACAACAATGACAACTACAACCAAAAAACAGCTGGGCATTGTGGCAGGCACCTGTAATCCCAGCCACTTGGGAGGCCAAGGCAAGAAAATCACTTAAGCCCAAGATGTGAGCTGTGACGCCATCTCAGTCTACCAAGGGTGACATAGTGAGACTCTGTCTCAAAAAACAAAGAAAGAAGATAAGTTTTCCTGGGGATAGGAAGGACATTGAAGAGCCAAATGGAGGGATTCCAGAGGAATAAGAAGAAATTCTTGGGGGTAATGTATGAATTCTTTATGTTGATTGCGGTGATGGTATCACAGGTGTGTGCAAATATCAAACCTTATCAAATTGGGCAGGGTACAATGGATCACACCTACAATCCCAGCACTTTCGGAGGCTAAGACAAAGGATTACTTGAGGTCAGGTGTTTGAGACCAGCCTGAGAAACATAGTGACACCCTGTCTCTACAAAAAATTAAATAAAAAAAAAATTACCTAGGCATGGTGACATATACCTGTAATCCTAGATACTCTGAAGTCTGAGCTGGATCACTTGAACACAGTGTTTGAGATTGCATTGAGCTATGATCAGGCCACTGCACTCTAGGTCAGGTGACAGAGCAAGACCCTGTCTCAGAAAAAAAGAAAAAATCAACTTATCAAATTGTATAATTTAAATATATGCAATGCATTATATATATCAATTATATATCTGTTATATGCATATATATATATATATACACACACCATATGTACCATATATACTATGAGCCATTAAAAGGAAAAAGAAAAAGGTTATTGTTTTATTTTGTTCTGTTTTGTTAACAGTTGCTTGTTTAAATCAAAATCTAAACAAGGTTCACACTTTTCATTTGGTAGCCATATGTGCATTAAAGGGTTATTTGGGCCGGCTTAGATATATAAACTCTGTACATTCCAAAGAACAGACTGATCCTTGACAGGTTTCTCAGAGAGAACCTCAAAGCCCTTAGAACATCCCACCTGATAAGAAGGTCTTTGTATACGTGGAGTTCACAAACCAACTTGTCAGAACACCGCAAGATTTCTGTATTTGCTATGCTCTCCCTAAACCTTTAGATCAGCCCTCCAAGGAAGAGTCCTTACTTCCCTGTGCCTTCGCTCCTCCCCAAAACTACAGCTCTTGGTCTTGTCCTTTCCCAAAGAAAAACTCCCAGATTTTGGTTATTATCCCCCAAATTTTATTTTATTTTATTTTTTATTTATTTTTTTGTGAGACAGAGCCTCAGGCTTTCACCTTGGATAGAGTGCTGTGGCATCCGAGCTCACAGCAACCTCCAATTCCTGGGCTCAAGCGATTCTTCTGCCTCCACCTCCCAAGTAGCTTGGACTACGGGCACCCGCCACAACGCCAGGCCATTTTTTGGTTGCAGCCATCATTGTTGTTTGGTGGGCCCAAGCTGAATTCGAACATGCCAGCTCAGGTGTATGTGGCTGGTGCCTTAGCCCGTTGAGCCACAGGCGCCAAGCCTATCCCCCAAATTTTAAAAATACAATCTCCTCCTTTTTGCTGGAGGATGTTTCACTGGATATAAAATTCTGGGTCAACAGTTCTTTTCTTTCAGCACTTGAAAAAAGTGCCATTTTTTCCTGCCCTGCATGGTTTCAGCGAGAATTCTGCTGTTATTCAAATTGTGTTTCCATTAAAGGCAATGTGGCACCTCCCTTTGGCTACTTTCAAGATATGTTTTTGTATTTCTTCATTTTCAGAAGTTTGACTATAATGTGTCTTGGTGTGAATTTCATTGGGTTTATCTTTTTTACAATTTTCTGAGTTTCTTGAATCTATAGGCTTACAATTTGTGCCAAATATAGTTTTTCAGTCATTACTTCTTTGAATACTTTTTCAGTCTTTTCCTTTTTCCCCTTTCCTTTTGAGAGGTAAAGGCATTTGTTCTTGAAGCATTCTGTGACCTGACAGCCAGGAGCAGGAGAGGCAACCCTGTTCTGGCTGCTCAAGAAAGTACAAAATAAAAATTATAGCCCAAGAATATGGGGAAAGGGGATAGGGAGGGGAGGGGGGAGAGGATAAGAATATGGGGAAAGGGGATAGGGAGGCTAATTGGTGGGATCACACCTATGGTGCATCTTACAAGGGTACAGGTGAAATTTACTAAATGTAGAATATAAATGTCTTAACATAATAACTAAGAAAATACTGTGAAGGCTATGTTAACCAGTTAGATGAAAATATTTCAAATTGTATATAAAACCAGCACATTGTACCTCATGATTGCATTAATGTACACAGCTATGATTTAAAAAAAAATGACTTAAGGACTTTTTGTGTCACCTTGTGGATAATTATGTGAACTTACATATTTATATACCAAATGACTCTTGTCCTTTAAATTTTGAAGTTACTTACTTTTTTTTTTTTTTTTTTTGTAGAGACAGAGTCACTTTATCGCCCTTGGTAGAGTGCCGTGGCGTCACACAGCTCACAGCAACCTCTAACTCCTGGGCTTAGGCAATTCTCTTGCCTCAGCCTCCCGAGTAGCTGGGGACTACAGGCGCCCGCCACTACGCCCGGCTATTTTTCTGTTTTGCAGTTCAGCCGAGGCTGAGTTTGAACCCGCCATCTTCAGTATATGGGGCCGGCGCCCTACTTGATGAGTTACAGGCGCTGCCCTGAAGTTACTTACTTTTATTTCTAAGCTGTGCCATTACTTCCAAGACAAACTATGTGTCATAGTATTTTATAGTCATATCTCATTTTTTACCAAAGAAGATACTACTATGATCACTTAATTCACCAAAGTTATGGCTCTTCAAAAAAAATTTATTCTTAAAGGACACACTATATTTATTATGATCAGGGATATAGGAAAAAAATGTCCCAGCTTCTGAAATTAACTATAAAAGAGGAGTCCTAAAATGGTGGTGAGAAATTATGACATTCCTTAACAACTAAATACTTCCTCAAGGTGACTCCTTTGAAGGTGATAATGCTCATATGTGTGTGTGTGTGTGTGTGTGTACACACACATATATAAGTGCATTTTTTTAATTGTTGGGGAATCATCGAAGGTACAAAGAACCAGGTTACACTGCTTGCATTTGTTAGATAAAGTCCCTCTTATAATTGTGTCCTGCCCCCAAGAGGTATGTCATACACTGTGACCTCCTACCCCTCTCTCTTCTTCCCTCTTGCCACTCCCCCGTTTCCCACTCACCACTAGGTACTAGTATCAATTATCCTCATATCAGAATTGAGATTCTTGCTTCTCCATTATTGTGATGCTTTGCTAAGAATACGTTCCATCTCCATCCAGGTTAATACAAAAGTCACCATCTTTTTTAGTGGCCAAAAAGTATTCCATGGTATACATATGCCATAGCTTGTTAAACCATTCCTAGATTGGTGGGTATTTAGGTTGTTTCCATTATTTGGCAATTGCAAACTGAGCTGCAATAAACAGTCTAGTGCAGATGTCTTTATGATGAAATGATTTTTCCATTTGATCCTGCAATCCCATACTGGGCATTGCAGGATCAAATGGGAGGTCTAGTTTGAGTTCTTTGAGGGTTCTCCATACTTCCTTCCAAAAAGGTTGTATTAGTTTGCAGTTCCACCAGCAGTGTAAAAGTGTTCCCTTCTCTCCACATCCATGCCGGCATTTGCAGCTTTGAAACTTTGTGATGTTGGCTATGCTCAGTGTGGGTAGGTGATATCTCAGGTAGGTTTGATTTGCATTTCTCTGATAATTAGGGATGATGAGTATTTTTTCATGTTTGTTAGCCATTTATCTGTTTTCTTTAGAGAAGGTTCTATTCATCTGTCTTGCTCATTGATATAAGGGATTGTTAGCTATTTTTTTATTTCTTAATTTGAGTTCTCTGTAGATTCTAGTTATCAAGCTTTTGTCCGATTGATAATATGCAAATATCTTTTTCCCATTCTAATGGGTGTCCGTTTGCTTTGGTTGTTGTCTCCTTAGCTGTACAAAGCTATTCAGTTTAATAAAGTTCCATTTGTTTATTTTTGTTGTTGCAATTGGAGTTGCACTGGAGTCTTCTTCATAAAGTCTTTCCCCAGACTGATACTTTCAAGTGTTTTCCCTATACTTTCTTCCAGAATTTTTATTGTTTCATGCTTTAGATTTAGATCTTTTATCCATCTAGAATCAATTTTAGTGAGTGGTGAAAGGTGTGGGTCCAGTTTTAGTCTTTTACATGTGGTTATCCAGTTCTCCCAGCATCATTTATTGAATAGGGAATCTTTTCCCCAGTGTATGTTCTTGTTTGGTTTGTCAAAGTTCAGGTGGCTATAGGATATTAGTTTCATCTCATGTTTTTCTATTCGGTTCCAGATATCTATGTCTCTAGTTTTGTGCTGAAACCATGCTGTTTTGATCACTATGGCCTTATAGTATAGCCTGAAGTCTGGTAAGCTGATGCCCCCAGCCTTGTTTATATTACTAAGAATTGCCTTAGGTATATGGGGTTTTTTTCTGGGTCCATATAAACCAAAGAATTATTTTTTCCAAATCTTGAAAGTATGATGATGGTCTTTTAACGGGGATTGCAATGAATCTGTAGATTGCTTTGGGTATATAGACATTTTCACAATGTTGATTCTTCCCGGCCAGAAGCATGGTATGTTGCTCCATTTGTTAATATCTTCTGCTATTTCTTTTCTTAGGGTTTTGTGATTTTCTTTATAGAGGTCTTTCACCTCTTTTGTTAGGTATATTCTTAGGTATTTCATTTTCTTTGAAGCTACTGTGAAGGGAATTGTGTCTTTGATTAGCTTCTCATCTTGGCTGTTATTGGCATATACAAAAGCTACTAATTTGTGGACATTGATTTTATATCCTGAGACATTGCTCTGTTTTTTGATCACTTCCAGGAGTCTCGAGTTTGAGTATAAGATCATATGGAGAGTTTCACTTCCTATGCCTCCATTTGGATGTCCTTTATTACCTTGTCTTACCTGACTGTATTGGCTAGAACTTCCAGCACTATGTTGAAAAGTAGCGGGGATAGAGGACAAACTTTTGTATTTCCAGTTCTGAGTGGAAAAGCTTTTAGTTTTACTCCATTCGGTATAATATTAGCTGCAGGTTTGCCATAGATTTCTTCAATCAGATTAAGAAATGTGTCACCTATGCCTATATTCTTCAGAGTTCTAATTAGAAAAGGATGTTGCATTTTGTTGAGGGCTTTTTCCTGCATCTATTGGGAGGATCATATAGTCTTTGATTTTGCTTCTGTTGATATAGTGAACTACATTTATGGACTTGGGTATGTTAAACCAACCTTGCATCCCTGGAATGAAACCTACTTGATCATGATGTATGAGTTTTTAATGAGAAGCTGTAATCTATTGGCTAGGATCTTGAGAATGTATACTTCCATATTCATTAGTGAAATTGGTCTGAAGTTTTACTTTTTAGTTGGGTCTTTTCCTGGTTTTGGTATCAGGGTGATGTTTGCTTCATTGACTGTGTTGGGGAAGATTCCTTCCTTCTCAAGTGTTTAGAATAATTTCTGCAGAATGAGTATAAGCTTTTTTTGGAAGGTTTGATAGAATTCTGGTGTGAAGCCATGTGAACCTGGGCATTTTCTTTCTTTCTTTCTTTTTTTTTTTTTTTTGAGGTAGAGTCTCACTGTGTTGCCCTGAGTAGAGTGCTGTGGCGTCATAGCTCACAGCAACCTCAAACTCTTGGGTATAAGCTATCCTCTTGCCTCAGCCTCCCAAGTAGCTGGGGCTATAGGCACCCACCACAACGCCCATCTATTTTTTTTGTTGCAATTGTCATTGCTATTTTAGCTAGACTGGGCCTGGTTCGAACCCACCAGCCTCAGTGTATATGGCCGGCACCCTACCCCACTGAGCTATGGGTGCTGGTGTTGAGAGATTTTTTTTGTTGTTTCTTTGATCTCAGTCCTTGAAATTGGTCTGTTCAGGAGATCTATTTCTTCTTCTTCTTTTTTTCAATGAAAAACATTTTAATAGGTTGTCAAATGTACAGTTATTAGAATGATCTAAATATCACTTATAAAAATCAGTATATCACATTAGATGATTCTATAAAATAAAAGCACAAATCACACATTAACAATAACCACTACTGTTCAAGAACATGAGCAAGTCTAGGGAGAGGGTGTGATTCCAAGTATTGATCTATTTCCTCCACATTGTCAAATTTCTGAGTGTAGGGTTTCTTATAGTATTCAGAGATGATGTCTTGTATCTCTGTGGCATTTGTTGTTATTTCTCTTTTATCATTTCTCATTGAGGTTATTAGAGATTTTACTCTTCTGTTTCTAGTTAGTCTGGCTAAAAGTTTATCTATTTTGTTTATTTTTTCAAAAAACCAACTTTTTGTTCCATTAATTTTCTGAATAATTCTTTTGTTTTCAATTTCCTTAATCTCTGATTTAATTTTAGTTATTTCTTTTGTTCTGTTGGGGTTAGGGTTAGGTTGTTCTTCTTTTTCCAATTCCATAAGTTGGTGTGTGAGTATGTTGATGTGCTCATTTTTTTTTCCAGATATAGGCATCTAGTGCAATAAATTTTCCTCTCAGGACTGCTTTTGCTATATTCCACAGGTTTTGGTAACTTGTGTCTTCTTTGTTGTTATGTTTGAGGAATTTGACAATTTCCTCTTTTATCTCTTCCTGAACCCAACTATCATTCAGCATAAGGTTGTTTAATTTCTAGCCCATGAATATTTTAGTTTGGCATATTTGCTATTCACAATTCATCTGGTTGTGGCTTGGTGCCTGTAGCATAGTGGTTACAGCGCCAGCCACATACACCCAGGCCTGGGCCTGCTAAACAACGACAACTGCAACAAAATATAGCCGGATGTTGGGCACCTATAATTCCAGCTGCTTGGGAGGCTGAGGCAAGAGAATAGCACAAGCCCAAGAGATTGAGGTTGCTGTGAGCTGTGACACCATGGCACTTTTAACGAGAGCAACTTAGTGAGACTCTGTCTCAAAAATAAAAAAATTAGTCTAGTTGCTTTATGTGTGTGTGTGTGTATGACTTTTGAAGCTTCCTGAGGTGGGGAGGGGAGGGAAGGGGTATTCAACTTCTGCCTTCCTAGGTATTCTTTTTTATTATACATATTTTATTTTATTATTAATTTTTTAGAGACAGGATCTCATTCTGTTACCCAGGCTGGAGTACAGTTGGATGAGCTTTGCTCAAGTGATCCTCCTTCCTCAGCCTCCTGGGGAGCTTGGAGTACAGGTGTCTACTACCACATCCAATTAATTTTTAAAATTTTTTTGTAGAGCTGGGAGCTCACTATGTTGCTTAGGCTAATATTGAACTCCTGTCCTCAAGCTATCCTCCCACCTTGACTTCCCAAAGTGCAGAGATTATAGACATGAGCCACCTTGCCTGGCCCCTCTTACTAGATATTTTTGATGAATTTAAATAGCAAGTCTATAGGTGTGAGGACTTAGAAATTGGGAATCTGCATTAAGAGATATAATCATAGATTCAAATCAGTAGGAAACTATTTCTCTGTCCTATATATTGGGAAAACTTCAAATACATGAAGGGCTATATTAATATCTTTTTTTTGGTTTGTTTTTTTTTAGAGACAGAGTTTCACTTTATTGCCCTCGGTAGAGTGCTGTGGCCTCACACAGCTCACAGCAACCTCCAGCTCCTGGGTTTAGGCGATTCTCTTGCCTCAGCCTTCCAAGTAGCTGGGACTACAGGCACCCACCACAATGCCCGGCTATTTTTGGGTTTTGCAGTTCAGCCAAGACTGGGTTTGAACCCACCACCTTCGGTATATGGGGCCGGTGCCCTACAGGCATCACCCTATATTAGTATCTTTTAAACAGACAATTGCTTTAATGGTAATTTAACATACCCCAAACTAAAACCATAAAAAGTAAACATATTTAGCCTAAAAAGGTAAAGGCTAAATTCTGGATTTCTGAATCTGTAAGTAAAATTTCCCCCCAAGCCATTCTGTCCTTTGCTAATTGCAAAATAAGTGATTGTTAAACTTAAAAAAAAATACAGGGTTTATTAGGAAGTATTTTATTTAAATCTACAGAGAAAAATTTTTTTAAATGTTGGAAGGTGACTTTTCCCCTTTGATAATTGTTTTATTTAAATATCAATAAACTAAACAGAAATTGATCTTATATAGTTATCCCTAATTGACATCCTGCAATGTGCATACATTGTCAGAAGTTTTAATTCATTCAATATCTTATTGTCCTCAAAGAGCCTTATAAAATAGACATTTTTATCTTTGGTAGAGAAAGAGTTTAGGAAAGGTCAAGTAGTTGCCCAGCATTATTTGAATGTAAGTGAAACCGTAGAGGAGGCATCGAAACCCACATCCAACTGACACCAGCATTCATGCTCCCCTCCCCAGTGCAAGATTCTTTTATCTTGAGAGTTAGTAGGATTGCCTATATAAAAAGATAATTGAGGTTTTTAAGAAAAGAGAACTGGCATGGTGCCTGTTACTCAGTGGTTAGGGCACTGGCCATATACACTAAGGCTGGCGGGTTCAAACCTAGCCTGGGCCAGCTAAAACAACAATGACAACTGCAACAACAACAACACAAATAGCTGGGTGTTGTGGTGGGCGCCTGTAGTCCCAGCTACTTGGGAGGCTTAGGCAAGAGAATAGCTTAAGCCCAAGAGTTTGAGGCTGCTATGAACTGTGACACAACAGCCTCTATGGAGAGAGACATAGTGAGACTGTTTAAAAAAAAAAAAAAAAAAAAAAGAACGAAAAGAGAAATGGGTTATTGCCAACACAAAGCTTAAGTACTCTCTATAAAGCTGTTTAAACAATGGATTTATCAGAGACCAATATGTTTTTGTACACAAAAAGCCCGATAGTTCAATTCAAAGATGCCCAGAGGCTCTATTATCAGCTACTCCTTTCATTTTACAAGGACCTAGTAGATCCTTACTGCCACTACCAATATACACAGAGATAATTTTTAAGTCCTGAATACCTTCTATTCCTCAAAAGCAAAGTAAAATTTTGGACTCTCTTAACATATGCAGGCCCCAATTTTCATAACTATATAACTGCCAGGATAGGATGGGTTATGCTATGATAATGAACAAGTCCAAAAATCTTGGTTGCTTAGTACAATAAGGGTTTATTTCTTGCCCATATGCATTTGTCATGAGTCTGAGTGGCTCTCCAGGGAATCTGCCCTCTCATATAGTGACTCAGACACACAGGCTGCTTCAATCTTTTGGCTCTTCCATTTCAACATGGGCCCCTTCCACAATCACAATGGCAGAAGAGAAGAGAGATTTGAGAATCACAAACAGTTTTCATTGCCTTAGCCCACAAATGACTCCTCACTTTTGTTCACATTTCATTAGTCATAATAGTCACATGACTCTTTCTACCTGCCAGGGTAGCTGAAAAATACAGTCTTCTGTATGCCTGGAAGAAGGAGAGAATGAGATATTGTTACACATTAGTAATGTTTACATAATAAGCTGCATAATCTGTGTCTTTTATATAGGGATAGAAATAGCCATTTGAGAATAGAACTGCTTATTCCAATGGGTAGCCAGGGGCCATAAGAACTCCTCTTTGCTCACTATGCTGCTGTTTGGACTTACCAACACAAAAATACTTCCATTTATCCAGATTTTCTCTTCTCTCCTCCTTTATAAAGAGGTGACATAGGGGCCAGGTACAATGACTCACATAGGTAATCCCAGCAGGAGGATTACTTGAGGCCTGGAGTACAACCAGAAAAAAAAAAAAAAAGCCAGGCATGATGATGTGTCTGTAGTCCCAGCTACTCAGGAGGTTGTGGCAAAAGGATCTCTTTGAGCCCTGAAGTTTGAAGCTGCAGTTACCTATGATCAAGCCACTTCATTCTAGCCTGGAACATGAAGTGAGACCCTGGAGGAAGGAAGGAAGGAGGAAAGGAAGGATTGGAGGAAGAAAGGTACATGTGAGGGGTGGTGTCAGGGGCAGGAGGGAAGAGGAGAACTTCCAAGATGAAAGAAGAAGGAAAGGAAAGTGAAACCCCTTGATCCTCCCACTATCTTGGTCTTTGCAATTATCCTAATCTTCTTTCTCCTACCCAGCCCCCTTCCTGCTCTTCAGCAAATGGCCAAGAAAATTAGAATCTAGGGACTCATGCCTGTAATCCTAGCACTCTGGGAAGCCAAGGAGGGTGTATTGCTTGAGCTCACACGTTCAAGACCATGATCAAGCCACTTTATTCCAGCCTGAGCAAAAGCTAGGCCCCCATCTCTACTAAAACTGGAAAAACTGAGGCAAGAGGATTGCTTGAGCCTGAGTTGGAGGTTGTTGTGAGCTATGAGAAATGGCACTTTACCCAGGGCAAAAGCTTGAGATAAGGGAAGGAAGGAAGGAAGGGAGGGAGGGAGGGAAGGAGAAAGGGAAGGAAGGAAGGACGGAGAAAGAGTTAGAATCTAGGAGTTCTGAATACAAATGGTAAGACAAAGACAAAGAGAAATGGTTTGTCACCTATAAAAGCTTAACTACTTTTTGGAAAATTACTTGTTATTAGCATCTATTAATATGTGACTTTACCTATCACTACACCAGAAAAGTATAAGAGAAAAACAGAGAAGAATATAGGATTTAAAAGAAATTTTTTTCCTATTACCTACTGTATTGGGGTTCTCCAGAGAAACGGAACAAATAGGATAAAATACGCAGAAAGAAATCTATTATATATATATAAAAGGGTTCATGAAATTATGAAGGCTGACAAGTCCCAAGATCTGCAGTTGGCAAGTTAGATCCTGGAAGAGCTGATGGTGTGGTTTCAGACCATGTCAATATAGTTTTAGTTCAGAAGCCAGCAGGCCCCAGTCTTAGGAAGAGTTGATGTTTCAGTGGGAGTTCAAAGGCAGGAAAAAGCCAACTTCCCAGCTCAAAGGCAGTTAGGCAGAGGGAATACTGTCTTACTCAACCTTTTTATTCTATTCAGGCCTTCAGGTGCTTGGCCCACCCACATAAAGGAGGACAATCTAATCTGATTTACTCATTCTACCCATTCAAATGTTAATCTCATCCAGAAACAGTCTCACATTTATACCTAGAATAAAGCTTAACTGACTATCTGGGCACCCCATGGCTTAGTCAAGTTGACACATAAAATTAATAATCACACCTATTTTGCCATAGTTACAAGAAGGAAAATCCCTAAGCAAATCTCAGTAGGCATGTGATTAACTTAGAAACAGGTGATTGGGGAAAGGGGAAAATCTGTTTATTCCATACTACTGTATTCCTAATTGCCTTCCTAGAAACACAGGGCCCTAACCTTTGTTAAAAGGTTTAACTACTGGCACATGTAGGAGAGTAACTCTATTAAGTGTTGTGGAGTCTGAAAGAGATAGAACTTGGGAAACGAAGGTAGATGTGGAGACTGAGTAGACCCTCCCTAGGCTGGGAGTCCTTAATCTCTTGAGCCTCTCAGTCCCTTTCTTGCCTTCTTTCTGCCAGGAAACACTATCATCATGTTCATTATTTCTGTAGGGAAATGAATACTGAAAGCTAAACATAAGTATTAATAAGGGTTCTTCAGAGAAACAGGAGAAATACAAGATTACACACACACACACACTCTCTCTCTCTCTCTCTCTCTCTCTTCCTCTCTCTTTCTCTCTCTCACACACAGAGGGTGGCAAAAAAGTGTATGCACTTTAAGAAAGGACAAAACTGCCTGGCACGGTGGCTCAGGCCTATAATCACAGCACTTTGGAAGGCTGAGCTGGGCAGATCACCAGAGTTCACAAGTTCAGAGACCAGCCTGAGTTAGAGCGAGACCTGAGACCCCCATCTCTAAAAATAGCTGGGCATTGTGTTGGGTGCCAGCTAGTCAGGAGGCTGAGGCAAGAGAATCTCTTGAGCCTAAGAGTTTGAGGTGGCTGTGAGCTATGATGCTACAGCACTCTACCAGGGTGACAAAGTGAGACTCTTGTCTCAAAAAAAAAAAAAAAGAAAGGAAAAAACTGAGGCTGGCCATGCTGGCTCACTCCAGCTACTTTTTTTGGTGAGGTAGTTAGGTAGAGAAGGCTCTTCCTGTATGAATGGGTTAGTACCCTTATGAAAGAGGCAGTACTAGGAGATGGGTGTGGTGGCTCAGTGCTCTAGTCCCAGCTACTCCAAAGGCTGAGGCAGAAGGATCACTTGAGCCCAGGACTTGGGGCCAGACAGGTGGCATTGCAATACCCCTAATAAAAGAGGCACACTTATACCATGTGAGGACACAGCTAGAAGACACCATCTATGAACCAAATAGTAGGCCCTTACCAAGCACTGAATCTGCTTCTACCTTGATCTTGCACTTCCCAGCCTTAAGAACTGAGAATGTTATGAGTTTTTATAAGCTGCCCAGTGTAAGGTGTTTGATTATAGCAGTCCAAACTACAATGGACTAAGATAACTCCTGTACAAAGTAAGTAATTGAAATGGACTGTAATTTATGTGGTTTGTGTCTGTTTGGATTTAATTCCAGAAAAAAATAACTGAGACATTTGAATAATTTTTTTTTTGTTTTTTGCAGTTTTTGGCCAGGGCTGGGTTTGAACCCGCCACCTCCGCCATATGGGGCTGGTGCCCTACTCCTTTGAGGCATAGGTGCCGCCCTTGAAGAATTTTTTTGACAAAAAGAAAATATTATGGCAGATTACATTTTCCTTAAATATTGCAACAGTATCTTCATTACACATGCTTTTCTTACAATGGGACTAACACTTCTCCCATTGAGAGGTGTAGTCTATGTCTCCTTCCCTTAAATGCTGTGATTTTGTGACTTTTTCATAAAATTAAGTACTGTGGTGATAGATGGTTAAGTCTGAGATTAGGTCTTAAAAATTAAAATAGGCTGGTCCAAGTGCAGTAGTATTTTAACTAATTGATTACAATCAATTATAGATTTCTTTGTACCTTCTCCACTCATTGCTTCACTTGACTGGCTTAAAAAAAAATGAGGCTTCTGCCTTATCTTCTCAGAACTCTCTCTTGGAATGCACACTCTTGAAACACAGCTGCCAGGCAGCCACATGGAGAGACCACATGTAGATGTTCCAGCTCAGTTCCCAGACAGCAGCCAGCATCAACTGCCAGACGTGTCTGAACAAACTCTTCAGATTCCAGATTGAGGTGGTGACTTTGAGCGACCCCAGCTGACAGCATATGGAGTTGTCTGAGCCACTAAACCTTGGGACGGTTTGTTATGCGGTGGTAAAATGACCAAACAGGTATAAATTAACTCTAGACATTTAACATATATTTAAATCATGTCCCATTTTTTACATCACATATCAATCTTAAATTCTCTTGACTCATGCTTGTAATCAGTTAAAAAATTCATGTAGCACAAAGCTGTATGAATTATGCCACCAATTACTGTCCTTGGCCTTATATTTCTGGAGGCAATCCTTCCTCAAGTCTGAGAATCATGGTGACCACAGCTGATTAGGTTACTTCGTGATTCTACTGACCCTACACTCTTTAAGGGCTGTAGAGGATTTAGTGGTATCTTTTCAGAATCAAAACGTGAGAGAGATTTCTTGCTTTCTTTGCTCTTTACACCTGCAAAAATTTGACTTTTTGTCATCTTTATCCCAGTCCTTGCTAGTTTTGAATAGGGAATAGAGGGTAAAGGTAGGCAAGAAAGTTTTTTTTATATAGCCTGACAAACTATTCTATTGAAGCATTTTTCTCTAACCCTTCCTAAAGGAGTGTGATGGGTATTGGTGAGCCATCTTTGTAGTTTTTTTTTTTTTTAATAATGATCACAGCGTTAAGTATTTTTACACTTCAGGAGCTAATAGAAATGACACTTTAGGGGAGAAATACAGTTGGCGTAACTAATTTTCCCTCTTTTTTTGGTCTCTAAAATGTTTAAAATAACTGCTTAGATTACTATGCATAGGTATTGTGAAAATCCAAAAGATGTACAAGACATGTATTTTTTGCCCTTTGAAGAAGAGTAAATGAGAAAGCAACAGTTGCCATATTGTAACAGCATCATGCTTGGGGCAACCAAGAAATAACTTTGTAATTTTAACCAATCAACATGGAAGAACGCTTTAGCAAGTACTTCACTTATTTAAAAAAAAACACCAGTTTCCGTAAAGTCAACTAAAGCAAATCTTTGTTCCTCGTTTCCCCGGTCCTCTCTCTGGATGCCGTACACTCCCCTTCTCCCACTTCATCCTTCTCTTCCCAACACTTTGCATCAGCCCGCAGGAAGTGGCTCCCTCCCGCTCGGTCACTCCCGGAATCCAGCAGGCGTTACGTTGTGTGCATTCTAGAAATGGGACTCAATAAAAAGGCCCAGGACACCTGGCACCGGGTTCCCCGCCCAGATTGTGCGACGAGCAGCGCTGAGCCTGCAGGTGGCCTTCGCGGGCGAGACGGCGCGCCGCGCTGACAGTAGTAAACGAAGCAAAGCCCGGGAGGTGAGGCGAGCGTAATCGCAGCCCGGCGCGGATGTTCCGCGCCTCCCACACTCTCAGCCGAGGCAGTCACGCTCTGCGGGGCCAAGATGGCGTCCTCCCCACCGCTCCCGGGACGTGGGGGCGGGGCCGCGCGTGCCACGTGACCGTCCCTGCCGACCGCGCATCCCCGGCTGTCCCAGGCGCGCGCTGGAGTCCGGCGGCGGAGCAGACGGTGCCCCTTCCCCACTAGGGGCGTCCTGCCTTGTCCCCGCCCTGCCGCGAAGCTGTATCCTGGCGGCAAAGGATCGGAGTGAGGCTACGAAAGGGGGCGCCCGGCGGTGTAGAACCAAAAGGGGCTGCGGAACGGGTCCTAGCAGTCCGAGGCGGGAAGCTAGAGCCCCAATTGAGGGGCCGGGCCGGAGGAGACAACCTGGGCGTCCTGGCGAACTGCCAGGCGCACAGAGCGACCGTGTTGGGAAGACTCAAGGCTATTTGTCCAAGCCATGGGCGCTGTCGAGGGTTCGGGGGTCCCCTCGGGGCTCCGACCACTCGGCCTGGGCATTTCATTGGTTTCACATCGCCATCCAGCCTCGAAGCCAGCAGGACTGAAAAATAACGTCGGCCGAACGTGCTCTTCTCTCTAGGAAGAGGATCCGAGCCCGACAGCCAGGGGGATTCAGGAGGGATGCCCTGGCCCTCGGGGGGCGGAGGGAGCCGAGGTTGAAGGGGTGGCGGGAGCGGAGAGCGCCCTCTTGGACCATCAGATGCCGCCTCTTATGTTTCCATCCCTGCCGAGTGGGCTGGGCCACGCTGACCACCCTGAGGTAGGAGGGACGGACGCGCCGCGGCGGGCTCTGATTGTGCCACTTTTCGGTGGCTGCTGATGGGGATCCAGGAGGGAACAGGCATGGGACGCAGCCTCGCCTCCCTACAGCCCAACCTCTCAGGCGCCGGAGTTGGCAAAGTGGAGATGTGAGAGGATCCGTCGGCTGCCCCAGCATCTTCAAGACCCCGCCGGGCACCCGCGCGTCCCCTCCGCGCCCCAGGAGGAGCGGCTTGGTGCAGGGCTCCCAGGCGGGCGGGCGCGTGGAGCCGGAGCCCCAGCCTCGCCATGGGACGTAACGGGAGCTGGATCGCCCGAAACACCAGCGAGCCGCCGAACGCGTCGGGCGCCGAGGCTGCGGGCGTGAACCGCAGCGCGCTCGGGGAGTTCGGCGAGGCGCAGCTGTACCGCCAGTTCACCACCACGGCGCAGATCGTCATCTTCATCGGCTCGCTGCTCGGTAAGCCACCCGCCGGGCGCCTGCGGGCCGGGCTTCCCCGAGGGCACGGGTTCGCAGAGCCAGGAGCGGGGTCGCCGCAGCCGCCGTGGGTCCCGGGTTCCGGGCAAGGGGCAGATAGATAGATGGAGGATTAGCGATACCTGAGTAACTGCAGTGAAGTTAAGCAGAAGCTGCGGACTCCAGTCCCCACGCCGGAGCAGAAGAGTTCCGATAGGGCTTTCTTTTGGACCGACCGGAGGTGCGGAGGCTGTCAGCCTCCAGCCCATCCTGGGGGAACGCTCCCGATGCGGGGCTGAGCGCTGGCTTCGGCTCTTGTTTACAAATATTGAAGAACAAATATTCTGTGGGAATTTGTTGCTGATGATTGGAAAGAATGTCACCCACCCGGTTAAAGAGCTGTGTTGTGCATTCCCATCTTTACCCTATATATAAAATTGTTTTGAAAGAATCTTATTTTGTGCGTGTTTTATGGCTTGCTTCTTTGGAACACCGACCTGCTGGTAAACAACCTTGTGAAGTTAAAACTGTGTCGCCTTTAGATGTTTTTGAACAAAGAAACAAAATCCTCTCTATTTCCCCTACCTGTGTTTTGTTTGAAGTACAGAATAAAGACAGAATAAATACCCCACCCCCAACCCCGGCCCAATACACATCAGATTTAGGCGTACTTGTTCAGCGAGGAAGAGATCAACGAATTGAAATGAGTGACTGGGAAGAGAATTTGTCCACTAGTGTGAGAAGTATCTGTACTTCTCACTACTCTTAAATGATATTGCCCTTTATAGTTACTCTTCAAATGCTAAATGATACAATCAACATTTATTACTGTTGAGATTTGTTGAACATGTTGCAAGCTACTTGTAGATGTGTGGTTTCCCTTGCAGTGTGAATTCTCTGATGTGGCATTTATAAGGATGTAAGAAGATTGCTTATGATTATATGTGATATCATAGGCAAGACTACTGTTAAAGTTTCGAAATAGGAATAGGTTACTTTTTGTAGATACTTGTGAATTTCCCAGAAAACTAAGATAATTGAGGTAGAAAAGACTATTTTTAGAATCTTGGAATTTCCCTTCATACTTTTTCTAATTTGTCATCATTCCATTCCATACTGTCATAGTATTTATTTTCCATTTTTTGTCACAGGACATTTTCAAGAGTAGACATAGATGTGGCAATGTCTGGGGGGTGTATTAACATGTGTTTTTATGAGTGAAATGTTAAATGCACATTAACAGAGCAAAAGGCTGTGTTCCAAATACTTTTTTTTTTTTTGAGGCAGAGCCTCAAGCTGTCACCCTGGATATAGGGCTGTGGCATCACAGCTCACAGCAACCTCCAATTCTTGGGCTCAAGCAAGTCTCCTGCCTCAGCCTCCCAAGTAGCTGGGACTACAGACGCCCTCCACAACGCCCGGCCATTTTTTGGTTGCAGCCGTAATTATTGTTTGGCGGCCCGGGCTGGATTCGAACCTGCCAGCTCAGGTGTACGTGGCTGGCGCCTTAGCCCGCTGAGCCACAGGCGCCGAGCCCCAAATACTTTCAACATTCATTTGATTGATAGTTACTGAATACTTAAGTGGATAATGGCATGATGCACCATTGTCACATTCCAGTACTGTCATATTTACTTAAAGTGCAGATTATTGGAGAAGCAGAAGTGGCTGTATTTTTATTTCTGCAGGTTCCTCCCCACCATATATGGACTGTATATGTGTCTGCATATACACACGCACACACACACACACATTTTCCCCATGGGTATCTTTAACCCTGAAGAAAGATGGTATTGGGAGACATTCTCCTGAAAAATTTTCCCTTGGATGCTAAACATTTGAGTACTATTGAAAACTGAAGGAGGGTATGTGTCTATAAAAGACATAGATAGGAAATAGTAGACATTTAAGAAATATTACTTTTACTGCTCTTGTCCTTTCTGTTTTCATAGCTTGTATTAGATTCAGGAACTTCTAGGTAAATCGGCTTTTATTTTAGCTCTTTTACATATAGCACTTGTGAGTGACATGCAAAAATTGCTTTTGTGGATATCTCCAGAGACTGATTTCTCTCTGGATCTTTGGTGCCTAATTTGACCTAGGGGGACGTATATTCTCCTTTCCTCATTACTTAGGCCCTCTGAAAAGAGAATTTCATTTGTTACTTTCTATTTTCAGAAAAAGTATAAGTATGGGTAGCATTTTTGGTTGTCGAAAGTGTAGCTGAACTGCAACATTGCCCTGTATACTCCTTGCTTACTAGTATTCTAGACTCATTCTTCTTCAAAGATTTGACCCATTCGCACATATCTACATTTGAATTCTCTTGGTAATGGCAATTGAGGCTCAGAACTTAAGTTCCAAAGCCATGTGCCATCGTTTACTAGGCAAGTAAACCTGGAAAGCATGGTTTCATATAGCCCCCAAATAGAGAAAAATCATAGAGTAGGAATAAAAGAAAAGAACCTGGATGACTGAACAGTAAGTTGTGGGAGGATTGAATAGTAGCTAGAATAAATTACTGATTAAATACTTGGCTTAATATATATTTTTTCCCTGTTCCCAAACAGACAAATGAGGAGTCTCTTTTACTTTCTTTCTTTTAAGCAAAAGGAAAGTATTTCAAATATAATTGAAAATAATTCAAATACACATCTGATCTTTTCTAAACAGATTTCTTTCTTTCTTTTTTTTTTTTGTAGAGACAGTCTCACCGTATCACTCTCGGTAGAGAGCTGTGGTGTCACACAGCTCACAGCAACCTCCAACTCCTGGGCTTAGACGATTCTCCTGCCCCAGTCTCCCGAGTAGCTGGGACTACAGGCACCTGCCACAACGCCCGGCTGTTTTTCTGTTTTGCAGTTTGGCCAAGGCTGGGTTTGAACCCGCCACCCTTGGTTCATGGGACCAGTGCCCTACTTGATGAGCCACAGGCTCTTCCCTAAATAGATTTCTTTTAATAAGGGATTTCCAGAGGTCCATTAGTGTATGAAAATAATTCATTTGTACTATATGTTCTGCAGCTCTTTTTCAAAACTTTTTTAGTGCCATATATTAGAGAAAAATCCCTGACAACTTGAAATAACTGTAATATTCCAACCATAAGGAACATTATTTGCTGTGTTGAAAATGAACTCAGGACTTCTATATAATAGTATTCATATAAAATGTCTTTTAGGAGTTTGTTTAAACTAATGCTTCTTAGCCTTCTTTATACAACATCTTGGGATATCTTTTTTTTTTTCCTTCAATTTTTCTTGGGATATCTTTAGATATGTTGTAGATCTTGAAATACAGTCAAATAATTTAGATTCCCCCCTTCAGTAAACAGATGTCACCAACCACTTTTAGAAGTCAACAGTGTGAAAACAAGGATTCCAAAACATTTGGAATCACCTTTTCTAGTAAATGGTGTGGATTGAACTCTACCAGGTTAATCTTTCTCTTTCTCCCACTCTCATTGAATTTACAACCTAAACAACACCTAAAGAGTTGGGCTTCTTGGTGCTTTGATTTGAAGAGGTCAGTGGTTATGATCTAGCTTATTACCTCTAAGCTTCTCCTGCACAAATTGGCTGGCATCTATACCTACCATCATTGGAGGCATAGGAGACTATTTAAAATGAATTTGCTCTTATTTACAGAAAGTATGGTGGGTAATAACCAATAAGTATGTATCCTACTCTGCAATGTATTTTAAAATACAGTAGAAACACCATAGTTGACCACCTCCCCACATTAACCACCTCCTTAAGTTGACCTAATTTTCATAGACTGGACATGTACGTATCAGTACAATAGGCCTAGTTCCTTATGTTGAACTAGTTCCTTATGTTCCTTAGTGTTGACCACCTCTGTATGCTGACCAGTTGGTTATAGTCCCTTGGGTGGTCAACTTTTAGAGGTTTGACTGTATTGTAAAATAGAAAAATCAGCATGCTTTTCTCTTACCAAACTGTCACATACAGTAGAACCTCTCTAAGTTGACAACTCAAGGGACTGTAACAAACTGGTCAATTTGTAGATTGGTCAGTTGAGGTAGAACTTCATTGAGTATAAGTCTGGTTATGAAAATTAGGTCAACTTAAGGAGGTGGTCAATGTAGGAGGTGGTCAACTATGGAGCTTCCAATTTATATGGTTTTTATTTTAAAGGTATATTCTCTTTCCTCACTGTTATGGACTGAATTTTTATGCATGCCCCAAATTCATATTTTGAAGCACTAACCCCCAGTGTGATGGTTTTAGGAGGTGGGAACTTTGGGAGATAATCAGAGATCATGAGGGTGGGGTCTTTATGATGGGATGAGTACTCTGATGAGAAGAGACCAGAGCACTTGCTTGCTCTCTCCACCAGGTGAGAATATGGCAAGAAGGCAGCCATTTGCAACCAGAAGAAGAGTCCTCCCCAGAACCTGACTATGCTGGCACCCTGATCTCAGATTTCCAAGCCTTCAGAACTGATAGAAGTGCATGTTTGTTTTTTTAAGCTGCTCACTCTATGGTATTTGTTTTTTAATAGCAGCTAGAATAGACTACTACACTAGAAAATGGTCTATAGTGAACCAGTGTGAAAATGATGATCCTCCCCAAGTAAAAGTCCAACTTTTGAGTGGCCAGATTCCATGAGGTAGTTATTGAAGTAATCATTTCAAAGAAAAGGTGAGAAATTGGCTTATTGAATCTGTTCAACAGATGTTTTGGGTAAACACTAATTTTGTTCATGCTTGTTTATAGTCTTTCAGCAAAATCATATGGAACACCAGCAAGATTCATGGTACTTGTTTGGTAGTGAAGTGTACTTGTGCTTTTAATATTAGTTGCAATTAACCAGATAATAGCTGGATAATTCTTGGAGTTACTTAGTTAAATATTTGATCAGAAGATGTGTTAATACTAGTTTGTGCTTATAATTCATAATTACACAGTGTGATTTTTTTGCTTAATCATAATTATAGCCAATAATAATGTAGTATGAACAGCCTTACTTCCACATGATTTTTATGTCTTTGGTATACCTACAAAGCTAGCGTACTAAATCAAAAATAAGGTGGCCTGAATTGACCTAAGGAGTAAGGAAATAGTGGGGCAAACAGTTACCAGCCTGGGTAGGTGAACTCCTGATTTCTGTATGATAGATGCATTTCCAACCCATCCTTTTATGATATGTTAGGCACAGACAATCAATCTGATCTCCACCTAAACGAAATATTGTTGGTAACCCTGTGTTTCTCCATTCTTGGCTTTCAATATATGTCTTTTTACTTTCTGATTCATCCTGGGAATTACATTCTCCTTTTTCAAAATTAAAAAAAGTGATTATTGAGATAAAATTCATATGCTATAGAATTCAACCAATTAAAATGCACAACTCAATAGGTTTTAGTGTTAATAGAATATTGCACCCACCATGGCTGTTGAATTCTAGAGCATCATTATCACCTCATAATGAAACCACATACCCTTTAGTAGTCTCTGCTTGTTTTCTCTCAATACCTTAGTCCTTAGGCAACCACTGATCTGCTTTCTGTCTCTATGGACACTTCAGATATATGGAGTTGTACAATATGTGGTCCTTTGTGACTGGCTTCTTTCACTTAGCATGATGTTTTCAGGGTTTATCCATGTTTTAGCATGTATCAGTGATAAGCACTTTATTTAGTCTTTTTTATTGCATTGTGTGGCTATATTATATTTTGTTTATCCATTCATCATTTGGGTTTTCACCTTTTGGCAATTATGACTAAGGTTATTGTAAACATTTATGTACAAGTTTTTGTGTGGACATATGTTTTCAGTTCTCTTGGGTGTATATCCAGGAGCGGAATTGCTGGATCATATGGTAACTCAATGTCTATTGCTTTTAATAACTACTGGATTGTTTTCCAAAGTGGTGGCACCATTTTACATTCCCGCCAGCTATTTATGAATGCTCTAATTTCTTGGCATTCTTACTAACATTTGTTATTATCTGTCATTTTTATTATAGCCATTGTAGTGGCTATCTCATTGTGGCTTTGATTTGCACCTAATGACTAATGGTGTCAAGCATCTTTTTATGTGCTTATTGGCCATTTGTATATCTTCTTTGGAGAAATGTTTATTAAGATCATTTCCCCATTTTTAAACTGGGTTATTTGTCTTTTTATTGTTGAATTGTAAGACTTCCCTTATATATTCTGGATACTAGACCCTTATCAGATACATTATTTGCAATTATTTTCTCCTATTCTGTGGGTTGTCTTTTCACTTTCTTGTTAGTATACTTTGAAGCACAAATGTTTTTTTATGAAGTCTAGTTTATCTTTGTTGTTGCTGTTGTTTGTGTTTTTGGTATGTCATAATTAAGAATCCTTTGTCTAATCCAAGATTGTGAAGATTTATTCTTATGTTTTCTTCTAAGAAATACATTATGTTAAGTCCTTGATCCATTTATGTTAATTTTTGTTTATGTGTGAACTAGGGGAAATTCTTTTGCTTGTGTGGTTCAAGCACTAATTGTTGAAAGGTGATTTTTTTCCCCCTGTGAATAGTCTGACACTTGTTGATCCTTTGAAAACTTTTGATGAGATTGCCTCATTGTAGGATTTTCATGAACTTATGGTAAGGAATAAATAAGAGGACAATAAATCCCACCCCAACAATTTACTTTATGTACTTTAAAAATATAATTTAGAAACAGACTTTCCCAGTGTCATGGAGGAGATGAATGGCCTATCTTGTGTATTAGTAGAGACTGACTTGTAATGGAATCAGGCCATTGCTGCTTCTGAGTTTCCGAGAGTCTTTGACCTAAGCTAGCAAGTAGACATTTTTCATGTGTGCTAATATACCTTGTCTCTGTTAGGGCCCAGCTATTTGTAACTGCTAGGATGCAAATCAGTGATCTAGCTGCATCATAACTCAGCTGTGTTAATGTTTCTGACAGGAACTGCTATGAAAATAACAACTTCAGAAATACTTAAAATAATTTCACCTTTACAAATGTTCTGATGTCTATGAACTCATGGAAGCTGCACATATTTAAAGTTTGGTGTATTGTCTTGTTTTCTCTTTACCTGGTCCTGCCTTTTTCTGGACCTTAGTCTGTGGTCCTGTACTATTGAAATACAGAAATCCTTTGCTTTAGGATTAGAAATGTAACTTTTACAAAGATTTCTTTCTACTGTCAGAGTAGTGTTTACATGATGTTAAAATGTTCTTATGTATGTTGATAGTTAAAAGTATAGCAGTAGAACATTTTTGATGCTGGTAGACAAAGCAACTTACTACTTTCATTTTTAGCTACTTTTTTTTTTTGTCCCAAAGTTTCAACTCCACATATCACTAGTTCTATGAAGAGTATACTTTTATTTTATTGGGTGGGATCTTTATAGACCAAGAGGAAATTTGTCTCAAAATGGGGACAAACAGACATGGTTCTGGGGGTGTCCACATCTCTAAAAGTCTCTCTTTCATGGAGTTTGTCAGAGAATTTCCTCATATATCATTTATCTGAATAAGCTATTCACTGGGAGCTGTGGTGAAAACAGTTTTCTTGTCAAGGAACTTAACTTCCATGTCAGCTGAGTGGAAAATCTTTACTAATTGTATAGCACAAAAATATAGAGGTGTTTTTGCCTAGACCAGAAAGTAGGAGTGGCTCTAAGCAAAATTTTAAAGCAAGGATTTACCAGGTTGGGCACAGTGGCTCACACCTGTAATCCTCCCACTCTGGGAGGGCAAGGCGGATGGATTGCTTGAACTGGAGTTGGAGGCCAGCCTGAGCAAAATTGACACCCTCTCTCTACTCAAAATAGAAAGACAACCCCCTCCCCCCCCCAAAATTAACTGGGCATCATGGTGGGCATCTGTAGTCCCAGCAACTCAGCTACTGGGGAGGCTGAGGCAATGAAGATCGCTTAAGCCCAAGAGTTTGAGGTTGCTGTGAGCTATGATGATGCCATGGCACTCTACCCAGGGTGATAGAGTAAGACTCTGTATCAAAACAAACAAACAAATAAAAAACAAACCAGGAAAAGAAAAAGAAAGTATTTGCCCTAGGCAGAACTGAAAAGCAAGAAAATTTTATCTTCAAAGAATCAACTCTCATTTTCAGAACTTTTATGCCATGTCTTCTCAGATAGTTTTGGTTTTCTTATTGTCTTTTTGGATGCCTGATTACCTTATTCTGAGTTATTAATTGTCCTCTCTCTTCTAAACTTGACAGTTTCTGTATTCCATTCCCACATAGTGGCATTTTAAATGTAGATGTTAACAGATGTTGTTATATTAAAGAATCAAAAGGTACTTCTTAAGAAGACATTTACTATCTTAGGCAAAAATGGTGAATAACTTGAGCATTTCATATATGTGATGAAACAGGTTGGATGAAATCTATTAGGAACCCCCAAACACATCATATAGGCAAGCCTATCCAACCTGCAGCCTTTCAGTTGAATGTTGATTTTGTGAGGGATTTTGCTTGTTTGTGGTGTCAGATATCATGAAAAGTATGCAGAGACTTAGTCAGCTTTTTGGTAGTGGTTATGTATTTAATGTGTGGCCCAAGAAAGTTCCTATTCCTCAAAATTGATCCAGGGTCTCAATTTTGTTCAGGCTGGTCTCCAACTCCTGAGTTCAAGCAATCCATCTGCCTTGGCCTCCCAGGTACATTTTAAAATAATCTGTTTGATAGTTTAAAATACACTGTTTCAGTTTGTTACCTTGGGTTGCTTCATGTGTCTGCTGACTCTTGCTTATGGTAGATCATTTCCTTGTGTATTTCTAAGTTTTTGATTGTGAGCTCATCTCCTGTTTCTGAAGGGTTCTGTGAGATCTTGGCTATAAAGAGGCCTCCAAAACAGTTTTACATTTGCTATTGCCAGGTGTCATAAAGTTATCACAAGCCCCCCCCTTCCCTGCTCTTCCCTCCCTTCCTTTCTCCCCTTCCCTTCCATTCCCTTCCCTTCCTGAAGCCCAAGACCTCAACCACAGAGAAATTTCCTTGTCATCTATCTCTCTGAGGTGAAGGACAGTTTTTTAATCTCTTTGAAGATTCTGTCTTTTGAGGATACTAGAGGGAGTAAAGCATTTTGAGATACAGTGAGAGTTTTGGAAAGAAGAGCACTTAAATCCATTTGTATGTAAGGATCTGATTTTGATATACAGTAGAATGTTTGTAAGTTGAACACCCAAGGGACTGTAACAAACTAGTCAACATATGGAGGTAGTCAAACTAGGTCTACAGTACTGATATGTACATGTGGTGCATGTCTGGTCTATGAAAATTAGGTCAACTTAGGGAGGTGGTTAACTATGGAGGTTCTACTGTATAATGTTGAACTTTAGTGAATTTTATTGAATGGATATATGAGTAAAATCTATGTTCCTATTATTTTATTCCATAAGACATTAAAACCATGTCTCTTTCTTTTTAATCCCTGGGCATTTGCTTTAATCCCTAGTAGTTACTAGATGTCTGAAAATGTAGCCCCTGGACCAAATGCAAAATCTGCAATTGAGGGAGCCATAACCACACATATTTGTATGTGTGCATTTGGTCCAGGGGCTACATTTGAGGGATAAGGGGATAGACAGAGGAACATACCTGAGACTTTTATTTAAAATAGTTTAAAACCCAATTTTAGCTATTATACTTGAAGTGGTGCTGTGCCTGTCGTAAACCTGATTGTCTCCAGAACTTGTAGGCTTACAGTGATTAGTAATTATAGCACTTAATTGTATAATTTTTATTTGTGTAAGTTTGATTTTACTAATTTTCTATCATGAAGGTAGGGAATTATAAAGGATTGCTGACAAAAGGAAACTAAGTTAAACTTCCCTTAACACGCTGTAAATCATGACACAATGTGTAGCCTTGATTCCTCTCCATAGTAACTGTATGGATTAAAAAAAGACATCCTCCTCTGCAACATACATAGAGATTATTTCTTCATGGCCTCTAGTACTTAAAACTTCTAAATGGCTCTGCTCAGGCAATATGTGTGGTTATGGTAGTTTTCTTTTGGCTTTTGCATTTATATGCAATTTCCAGAGAAATGCCTTCAAACTGACTTGAGCCATATTTTGATTGGTGGCCATACTTGGTTCTGAGGAATGCTTGGAAATAGTTCCTTTGGGTCTGTACTGGAAATTCTCTTCATTATATCTGACACACTGTGAAAAACTTTTAGATTAAGGTACAAGTGTCTAGGCACCTTGGCATTAATAAATGAGTTTGTAATGATGTCCTGTTATCAGTTTTAGAATTCATAGTTTGTTGTGATCTTCTTGTTTTTGTTTTGTTCTGATGAATTTTTTTCCCTACAGGTCAAATTATAGAGTTTGAGGCAAAGCATGAAACCTATCCAGTCTTTCTTTATGGCTCCCTCACTTTTTCTCTTTTGAGGGCTTTTAAAAATATAGGGAAAAGGATTCAATTATCATAAAACCATCATTCAGAAATAAGAAATGTTAACATTTGTCATATTTCTTTCATATGTTTTTTACTTGACAAAATGTTACAGGTATAATTGAATCTCTCCATGTGCCTCTCTTTTTAACCTGTTTTATCCAAATGATGGTCAGCTAGTTTAGGAAGACAGTAAACATGGGGAATTAGGGAAATTCTTATAGGGTCTCTAATGAGGACAGATAAGGAAGGTTTTACTAATGGGAGATGAATGCTTTCGGGGTAATTTAAATACCTTTGACTTACCCGCCAACACGACAACTCCCAACCAAGAATACTGCATTAATTAGCTTTACCTTTATTCTGGGCTTCATAGTTTATAACACATACTACATTATTTCATTCAATTATCATAATAACTTTGTGACATAATGAAGGGGATATTTTCTATTTTTATTTTTTCACCCTTCTATTTCCTAATAGCACAGCTCTACTGAAACAACATGTGCGTCTCCACTGGTGACCTTCCCTTCCTGTATTCTTCAGGGTTCTTAGTTATAGACAGCAGAGTCTACTGTCAAAAGAAGACACAGTCAGGCTGGGCACAGAACTCATATCTGTAATCCTAGCACTCTGGGAGGCTGAAGTGGTAGGATCCTCTGAGCTCAGGAGTTTGAGACTAGCCTGGGCAAAAGTGAGACTTCCATCTAAAAATAGAAAAATTAGCTGGGGTTTGTGGTGGGCACCTGTCATCCTAGCTTCTTAGGAGGCTGAGGGAGGAGGATGGCTTGAACCCAGGAGTTTCAGTTTGAGATTACTGTGAGCTAGGCTGACACTATGGCACTCTAACTTGGACAGTAGAGTGAGACTCTGTCTCAATAAAAAAAAAAAGGAAGACATAGCCATAAAAACTTTTTTTTTTTGAGACAGAGTCTGACTATGCTGCCCTCAGTAGAGCGCTGTGGGGTCACAGCTCACAGCAACCTCAAACTTGTGGGCTTAAGCAATTCTCTTGCCTCAGTGGTTATACTTGCCTCCCAAGTAGCTGGGACTACAGGTGCCCACCACAATGCCTGGCTATTTTTTTGTTGTAGTTGTCATTGTTGTATAGCAGGCCTGGGCAGGGTTCAAACCCACCAGCCCTGGTGTATGGGGCTGGTGACCTAACCACTGAACTACAGGCACTGAGCCCATAAAAACATTTTAAAAAAATTTACTTGTGAAGATGGATTGCAAGGAAGTCAGGCTTTAGGAGGACTGACTTGTCAAACATACAATTATTTAAAAGAAAACAACCTCAAGATTACCAAGTTTACTGGTATGTTCATTGTGAAAAAAGGTAGTCATTTTACATGAGTTTTATAACATCCAAGACTGTCATTTCTTTAGATACCAGCATTTTAAAAGTCAATAAATTTACAAAACAATAAGAGTTGTTTTATTAGGAGTCAGTAACTTATAGAAAAGGCTGAGGATTTCATTTACTTTCAGAACCAGAGAGAGTGAGCCTGTTTTTTTTTTTGTTGTTGTTGTTGAGACAGAGGCTCAAGCTATCGCCTTGGGTAGAGTGCTGTGGTGTCATAGTTCACAGCAACCTCAAAGTCTTGGGCTTAAGTGATTCTCTTGCCTCAGCCTCCCAAATAGCTAGAACTACAAGTGATCTTGTTTTTTTTTTTTTAAAGATGTCTTTATTTAGGGAGAGAGGAGGGTCTACAGCACTGTTTTGTTTTGTTTCTCTGAATGTTGTTTGCACATATTTGCACAATGCAGCAGGATAAGGTGTCAGTTTTCATTCTACACCAAACTAGTCATTTTTTGGAGAAAGAAATGTATTACAAAGTATTAGGTTGCTTTTAGAATTTATAGGAAAGTCTGAGAACCAAGCTGAGAAGCCACAAAGCTCAGGCCACAGTCAGGAAATATGCACCACGATTCTACTGGTTTTAGCAGAAACCATGAGGCCGTTGCCCTGGGGAAAGAACCCTAGAACAAGCTGCCCCGGAACACCCAAAGGCATCTGTCCATCTGTACTTACAAAAAAGTCTGATGGCCCTGCATTCAGCACTACCTCACATTAATCATGGATGTCCACCTTCCCTGGGATGTCTGCTGGGAAGAACCTGGATCATAAGCCTGCACCCTTGTTACAAGACTGTCAGAAACGTGGTGTCTTTAACTTTCCCTTTGTAGCAGAGGGTCAAAGGATGACAGAGGGAATTTGAGTGAACCAAACTGTATTATTGCCACTTTTTACTTTGCGTGATTTTTTTTCTATGACTGATCCTTACAGTACTGTGAGTAGCCCCACTCCCACCCTGGGTCACAAGGGTAGATACACGATCTAGGCTCTGCTGGTCCCAGTATCCTATCCCCCTGTCTGTGAGGACGAACATGGGGATGGTCATGGATTCTGAGCTTGATCAATCCAATCAATCAATGTCCTTGATACTGAGATACTGGTGCAGAGGCCCTCCTTTTCCAAAGGGGTTGCTAAGCAGGGGTAATGCAAATGAGGTGCTTAGGAGAGAATGAGGACGGGGAGAGCAGTAGAGGCGAGGGTGAGATGTTGCAGGGTGCAGGGGAAAGAACAAACCCTGCTGATACTGTTTGTGTCCCTAGAAATCCTGAGCCTAAGTCCACCCATTCCATTTTCCCATTACAGGCACCCAAACCCCTGATGTTTCCTTTTTTAACTTCAATATGTTTGAGTTGGGTTCTTTCATACACAAGAGAAATATCCTGACTGATACAAGTAGTGTTTTTGTCACTATTCATATCCTGCATTTGTATAAACAAGTCCAGAGGGTTGGTGACTTGCTTAACAGAACATTCTTGCAGCCTGGCTGGGCCTGATGCAATGGAGATCGGATGCTGGGGGGATCAGCAGCTGTGATTCAGAGTCTCGAGATTGAGCAGGAGCTAGAAAGTCCACACAGCTGGAGAGATGCACCTGACTCTGAGGAGGATGGGAAGGTCTGGAGGGGAAGGTTGTGCTCAGGCTCTGAGCCCAGGAATGTAGAGCAGGCTGGAGGTATAGGGCTGGCAAAGGCTGATAGGTGTGCAGAGGCAGAGGTCCAGAGGAGATTTCACTAGACTGGGAAATGCTTGGCAACTGTCCTGAGTCAGTACTCAGCCTCTGATTCTTTTTCTTTCTCAGTTAAACATCTTTTTTTTTTTTTTAATTTTAGAGACAAACATTTGTATGTGTCCTAGTCTGGCCTTGAACTCCTGAGGTTAAGCAATCCTCCCACCTCAGCCTCCTTAGTGCTGGGCTTAAACATGTATTTTTAATCAACAGCTTTTTACATATGTAATAGTTGATAGTGAGTTAACGTGAATACTTAGTGGCAAGAAGAAAACCTAGCTGCGTAAGGAAAGTGAAATACTGCGATTGGTAGGTGTAGCCCTACCCAGCAGATGATGAGTTCTAGTCTCTGGGTCAGGGCTTCAACTTTCCTGAGTGTTCACAAGAACTTCTGGGAAGTTAGTGATGTCCTGGACATCTGGCAGGTGTACAGTTGGGGAAATGAGCTCTGTGTTTTCTGCTTCAAATGGCCAGCGTCCAACTCTCAGGAATGTCAAAACAGAACACTTCCAAATGGGTGAAATGAGCATCCTCGGCTGATTCACGCTCAGGGCTTGGAGGGAAGGGTGGGAGCATAGTTAGCAGCCAAGCTCATTGAGCTACAGGTGCCCAGCATGTTAGTATCCAAGTTCAGATAGGTGTCTGGGTCATATTCAGCTTGAGCAAGAGTGAGGCCACATTATTACTAAAAATAGAAAAGTTAGCTGGACATCGTGGCAGGCACCTGTATTCCCGACTACTCAGGAGCTAGGCTGGTGACATGGTCCTCTAGCCTGAGCAACAGAATGAGACTCTGTCTCAAAAAAAAAAAAAAAAAAAAGAATCCGGGCCATGTCACATGGGCATTGTCAAGTTAAATTGACAAGACAAAGGTAGGAGGCACTGAGCAAGTGGTGAAAGGTGGAGAGGAACACAGCAGGGAGACCCCACACAGCCTCTGAACCCTGAAAAGGCCATTGACCTCACTGTTCTCTCTGCCCTGGATGATTTCCAAGGCTTTCCTTTAAGTTGCAGCTCAAATGTCACCACTAAGGGGCTTTCCCATGCACTTTTATCACATCACCCTGTTTATTTCTTCTGTAGCAGTTATAACTCCATAAATTATCTTGTTTGCGTAGTGGTCTATCCTTGTCCATTGGAAGGTAAGCGCAGGGACTTTGTTTTATGCACTGCTGTGTCCCCAACATCTAGAACAGTGCCTGGCACATAGGTGGTGGTAGTGAGTAGTGATTGAATAGAATGTTTGGGGATAGAGAATTAAATAACCACTATCTTGATTCACATGAGGCTTAGTGGCCTTGTGGAAATGAACATGAATTTTATCCATAGCCAGGATTCTGACACACATGGTTATGTCCAGGGGTGCTTACAAGAGCCAGCTATCTGGAAGGACAACAGGTCTCTTGGTAGCATATCTATGGTGAACAGAAGTTATAACCTGATTTAAGTCAGACTGAGACTATGAAATATGACAGGTAGCATTTTGACCAGGCAGCATAATGTGTGTGGGGACGTCCTAAAAGCTTTTGGAACCTTTTGGATCCTAGGTAGGTCAAAAGTATTGCCAGAAGCAGCCTATGGGCATGGCCCTTTCTATGGGAGAGAGTCCCAGAGGCACTGTTGTCACCAGAGAGCTATAGGTGACATTTGGCTGCTTAGGCTCACACCCTTCTCCTACGAGTGTGGGATCAGAGGGGTGCCTTTGAGTTTCTGTCAGCTGTTAGGAGACCGCCTCTTCCATCTGTCTGTCTGGGAAGGTCGGTAGTGGGAGTAGCGATGTGGAATAAAGGCTGAAAACAATAGAATATTTTGACTCCAGTCAAGTGGCCGGCAAATGTTAGGTTGCAAACCCTGGTTTTTGTACAACTGAATGCGGTGGGTTTTATGATAACGATAAAGCATCCTCTGCTGATAGGATGTGTGTCAGTATAATAAAGGCTGTCGTCACTTGTTTTATCCACTTGTGCACATGTAGCCGTCAGCACTTTTATAGAATTAAACTGTTTTTACTTTGAGATAAGTGTAGATTCACGTGTGGTTGTAAGAAATAGTACAGAGAGATGTCTTCACTCTTTATCTGGTTTCTCCCCATGTTAACATCTTGCAACATCCAGACATGTGCAGTGTGGTTTGTGTGTAAGGTGGGAACGGTAACACGACCAGGACATTGCTGATTGCTATTTCCATCACCACAAAGATTCCCCCTGCTGCACACTTACTTCCCTCCCACCCCACCCCCTTCATAACCCTTTTTCTCCATTTCTGTAAACTTGTTATTTTTTTTTTTTTGTTTTGTTCTTGTTGTTTAAGAGACGGGATCGCTCTGTGTTGCCCAGGCTGGCCTCAAACTCCTGGGCTGAAGCCATCCTCCTACTTTGGCCTCCCCAAGTGCTGGGGTCACAGGCACGAACCACCACATCCTGTGGTCTTGCCATTTCAAGAATGTCCCATAAATGGAATAATATAGTATGTAACCATTGGGATTTTTTTTCCCACACAGCATAATTCTCTGGAGATTCATCCAAATTACTGTGTTTATTAATAGTTTGTTCTCTTTTATTTCAATTCCAATTATATGTGTATGACCTTGAATGAAAGCATGACAACTCTGCAACTTTTTCGTTATTCTTAAGTCACGAAACACTCTCAGTTTAGTACATAAGATGTGCAGTCCCCTGATAAAAGAGTCAATGCACCAAACTTGATTTAAAATAAAGAATTCTCCCCTCCCCCAAATCCTTAGGCCTGCTGCCTGGGAGAAACCTGAAGTTGGGTGGTGGAGTCTGGCTTGCTCCCTTGCACATCATGAGCATACAGCCAAGTTTTCTTGGCCCTCCAGGGTTGAAGCTGGGCTGGGGTTGGTGGGGTAGGGAGTGGAAGAAGGACAGCTTACCTGACTTATGCTATTATAAGTGGCTTCACACTCTCTGGCCTATTGTCTATTTCTGTGACGTGGTGATGCTGTCCTATATTCTGTTTTCAGCACCCATGTCCTGACACGCCCTGTGACATCATTGCTTTGACACACACATGTTTCCTTTGCCCTGTATGTTGTGGGAGTTCAGGCTGCCCATTGTCACCTCTTTCTGAGCAGCTCAGCAGCCCATCTCTTGCTCTTTAGGTTTCTCAGATAGGAGCCAGTCACTAGTTCACTGTGAGTCCCAATTGCGGGGGACACAAATCAAGCATAAATGGGCTTATTGAAAGCCCCTACTGAGGCTTGGGGGGAGAGATGGGCACCCCTCCCTTCCTTCCCAGGAAGGTACTCACAGTGCACCCTTGGCTCTCTGTCTATACTTTTATACCATCCAGGCTGCTGGAGATTTGAGTCTTACAACCCCTTGACAATAACTTTGAAAAATTTGCATCTTGATCTCACATCTTACTTTGGCATGCTGTGTAGCTATTGTATCCTGATGCTGTGGTAGAATTTTGGGATACAATGATGGGATACTTTATTAATTTAGAAATGCATTTTTCCCTGCTTAAAATTCATGAAACAATTCTGCTTAAAGTCTGCATGTACTTTTTTGACATCAGCATCTGATTTTGCTGGAAGCATTTTGGAGCCATCTCAGTTTTTCAGGGCCCACCATAATTACATCAAGTTGTGTGAGTGAGACACCACATGTAAAACAAAAAAAACTACAAAAAACCCCAAAAATAAAATTAAAAAAATCATGCATGATGTGTCCACTGAAAATTTTACATTAAGTCACACCATAAGAACCATTTTGATTTTTTTTAGGACAGTTTATTTTTCTTTACCTTATTTGTCTAGTTGCCTTTCACAAACTCTGTGATGCAATTATGTATGGCTTTTTAAAGAGATCTTATAAAACTTGCAGTTGTGAACTCACACTCAGGAATGATGGTGTTGCATCTTTTTACTTATATGCCATCAGATGACTTCTTCTGGAAGCCCAAATTAGCATTGACTGAGGTAATTTTAGGTCATCTTGCCTTCTCAAAGTTCCAAAAAAAGTACTTTATTACTTGTTCTTCCTAAACTTATGATGGGGTGTCCTGATAAAACCATTGCAAGTTGAAATCAAAGTAAGTTGCAAATGCCTTTAATACATCTAACCTACATCACAGCTTAGCCTCGCTTACCTTAAATTTTCTCAGAACAGTTAACATTGGTTTGGCAAAATCATCTAGCACAAAGCCTGTTCCATGATACCATGTCGAATATCTCATGCAACTTCTTGAATTCTGTACTGAAAGCAAATCACTTCTGCACCATGGTAAAGTCAATGTTAAGTGGAACCAGCATAAGTTGGGGGTCATCTGCAGTTGAGAGTGCTGTGTATTAAGAGTGACCTTATGTTTTATGAGCAAGAATGTTTGAGGAACCTCTGCCTTGTATCAAGGGTATGTGATATGCACATTTTATCTGATGTTTGCCCCCTGGTTCCCTGGGCATCCCTGTGTGTGCTCATTTGCACCTTTAATTACAGTTACTTTTTCATGGGGCTTCCTGTGCAGTTGCTTAGGGCAAGAAACACTTTCAGAGGCTGCTAAATGGAAAAGAAAGAATTACTCTCTGAAGTCACCCTGAGTGTGAATTCAATTTCCAGGAACATGGCGTTCAAGTGAGACTCAAGCAGAGACAAAATAATCAAATTTCGGGCTCCAGCCCCTCTCATTGATTGATGGGAATTTCACCTCTTGTGTTTGTCCCGTTGTTTCTGTGGCCTGCTCCCAAGGTTGCAGATCTTTAGCAACAATGAATCTACAAATGATCAGAAGAAGCCCTAGGCTTTCTGCCTCTGCCTCCTCAAAGGCAGGATTAGGGACTGGAGGGTTAACTGCTCACCCGTATTTCTCTGCTGGGTGCTGTTATTGTTAAGATTGGATGAGACTTTTCTCTGAAAAGTGCCAAATCATTTTTCTTGTTAGTAACAAATGAAGGGGCTCTGGCTGGTGAGGATCACACTGGGTGCCCGGGAAGGGTGAATTCTGGCCTGACCCTGCTGCGGAGGGTTGACTGCTGGTTAATTATAAGGCAGAGATCCTTAAACCTACTGTGCATAAAAGTCGCTTGTTAAAAGTAAAGATTCATGAGTTCTACCAACAGAAATTATTTTTTAGTGGGTTTGACATGGGGTCTTGGAGTTGATTTTTTTTTCTTGAGATAGAGAATCACTATGTTGCCCTCAGTAGAGCGCTGTGGCATCACAGCTCACAGGAACCTCAAATTCTTGGGCTTGAGCAATTCTCTTGCCTCAGCCTCCCAAGTAGATGGGACTACAGGCACCTGCCACAATGTCCGGCTGTTTTTTAGTTGCAGTTATCTTTGTTGTTTACCTGGCCTGGGCTGGGTTCGAGCCCATCAGCCTCAGTACATTTGGCCAGCACTGCAACCACTGTGTTATGGGCGCCGAACCATGGAGTTGACATTTTTGAGGAACATTCTAGGTGATTTCAAAGCAGGTGCTACACACTGATTTAAGGGATGCCTGACCAACTTCTTAGTGTCTGTGGAGATGACAGGTGGGCACTAGGGACATTACCAGGTCATAATGCTGATAGTCAAGCCATGAGAGTGTGTGTTAGAAGTTGATTATGGAGAAAGCTGTTTATTTAAGATAAGTGCCAAGGTCATTATGATACCGGAATTTCAGGCTCTTGGTCTCGGCGATTCGAAGAAGGAATCGACGGACCACAATAGTGGTGGTAAGTTAGGATTTATTTATAGGAAAGAATTATAAGTAGAGGAGGATTTAGTTATAGGAAAGAATTATAAG
>CAUYRH010006334.1:0-85246 GCA_963574655.1 Perodicticus potto
GTGCATGAGGAGCAGACAGCAAGGCGCCAGTGTTTTCCGCACAGGTGGTTGGTTCTTTTTCAAGCCGGTTTCTTCATCCATCACAGCATCAGCACCGCCAGGGCCAAGGCAGCAGTTGTAGAGCTGTCCTGTCCTGCATCAATAGGACGAGACTGATGTAACCAGATGCTGCCCCCATTTTAAACCCCCAGAGTAAGAAGCCGATTGGTCCAGCTACAGTCTACCGTACACCTCAGCTCCAACCACACGGCTGCCAGAGGCCTATGCCTACCACTCTGAGGATGGGGATAAAGTAGGGTTTTCCAAGTGTCATTAGGCATAGACAAACCAAAGGTGTCATACCACTTTAAATAAAGGGAAAACATGAATTTTTGGAATAATTTTTAATAACCAGGGCCACATTCTAAAAGGTATTTTACATATCCCAAGGTTGAGCCAATAATTAATTCAATTAGACTAAACTTCTTTTACCCTGCATCCCAATCATAGCAGACATGGATAGATGGTTGCCTACCTAACAGCCTGTCTCTCCTTTCTTCTCAGTTGGCAGGACTGCGCATTCATGTGGGTGTCTACTCCCCCATCATATCAGTCCTGGAAAGATGGCTCCATCCCTGTATTTAGGAGTAAATTAGTCTAATGGTTGCATTGTGAGCTTGTCTTTCTAGTGATTGGCTTAGATGTGTCATATGACAAAATTCTGGCCAATAAAACATGATAGGCAATCTGCCTAGAGATCCCCTGCAATTTTTTTTCCCCACTGGTAGAAAGAAACTCATAGAAACACTCTTTCTGTTTCTAAACATTTGAGTAACTGGATGTGATCCTGAACTATGACAGACATCTCATGACCATGAAGGAAACTAGCATGAAGATGGAAGAGCAAAAAGATGGAAACAACTTGTTCCCAAGCGATCAATGGGCTTATTGCCCAAAGCACAAAACAGCCACAGCCATGGCACTGGACTTTGAGATATGAGAAGCTTTGTTGCAAGTTCAGTGGAAAGGAGACAGAAGGAACAGCTCAATTCCATCTCTCCACACTGGGGGTTGGACTGTGTTTTATAAGAATGGGGTAATGAGACATGATCTGATTGGATCTTTCAGTGGAGTGATGCCAGGGCTTGATCAGACTGGACGCTGGATCTTGCCATGTGGTGTCTTCTTCTCAATTCAGTCCCCACTCCTTAGTCCAGCCTAAGTACTTAAGTTCCACCTAAGTTGCACACTTGGTTCACCAGGGCATGCTCCAGTTACAAGACCTGTGCATCAGTGGCAACCAAAAAACGACTCACAACTTTGTTACATAAATATTGAGCCAGACTGGTCTAGTGTGGTTCCAAACTGGGGTCCTTGATGACGTTATTTGAACCACCTAGGACTGTTTTACCTCTGGATTTCTTGTTATTGGGTAAAAGATGTTTATTTATTATTTAATCCAATTGAGTTGGTTTTTAATTTTTAGTTACTTACATCCCCAAACATCCTGACATACCTCCTAACTAATACAAATCATAAAGCCACAAATAAGGCATGCTTTAATGAATGCTAACTTAGTAGCATAAAGAACAGTCCTACAAATGCTTAGAAGATATTCCTTAGGCGACATTGATAGTGGTAGCCAAGACATCATAAATCATTTTTAATGCTTCCAGAGCCTTATCAATATATATAGCATTTTGTAAACGCAGCAACTTTCTCTTTGGTATTTATAAAAAAAGTACCTCAAAGGAATTATCAGTTTAAAGTAGTTTTTATATACTTCAAAATCCTCGCTCCTTTAGAAAGGAATTGGATGAGTTTAAAGTGGTTTCACTGTTCGTTCTGCTTGCTCGAGTTTGATAGCCTGTGTTTTCCTGACAGGTCTGTTCCTACACTGAGTGTCTGAGATGCTTTGATGTGGGCTGCATTCGGACAGCCTAATACTTGGGGGAAAATGTGCTGAAATTGAACAAGATTGCTTTCTGCCCAGCTGTTCTCCAAAGGCTCAGACATTTTTAGCACCGAGCAAAGAAGCTTGTATTTGTTTTGACAGTCTTGGCAGGGAGAACAATGGTTGATTATCCCAGCACTTTACTAACAAATAAGACTGCCTCCAGCAGAGATAAAATATGGGTCTTGACTTGATTGCGTTTCTTGTCAAGGGAATTATCTTCTATTCACTCTGTTGCCCTTTCATTATGCAGTGTATCTTTTTTGTTCTTTTTCCTTGCCCCTCAAAAGTAACCTATGGCTTTCACTCTGAGAAGACAGGTTCCTCAAATCACTATGGGCATGACAGTTTGATTTTCTTATAATATGTATACTGTATTTTCACTTCTCCAATCTGATTTCTTGGAAGCTATTTTTTTTTGTTTGTTTGGTTGTTTGCTTTGGATTCTCCAGATTTTTATGGTTATTTTCTTCTCCAATTTTCTGTCTGCTTGCTTTTGGTATTTGTTTGTGTTGCCGTTACTGTTTCAGCATAAAGAAGTTTTGGATTTTACATCATACCTCCATTTAAATGGGTTATCCCCAATGCCTTTTTTTATCCATTGTGTTTTAAACAGAACATCTGTTTCCTTCTTTTTTAAGAAAAAAGAACTTTTGAATATTTTATGAACATTTCTATAATATTTTATTGCCCCTTCATCACCTTCCAAAAAATTTTTTAAATTACACAATTTTGTAAGTATGACATAGATACAGATGTGTGTACAGCTCAAAACCTTTTCACAAAGTGAATGCACCTGTGTGACTCTTGTCCTCTCTTGTCCCCATCGTCACTGCCTGCCTCTTCCCAAAGGTAACCACTATCCTGACTTCTAGCATCAGGATGAAATTTTCCTCTTTTTCTCCACATGGTGCTTGTATGATTCAATTGTGCTGTCATTTCTCATGATAGTTGCTTCATTTTAATTGCTGCATACTATTCCATTGTGTGAATACACCACAAGTTATGTTAATGGCCATTTGGTATGTATCCATTTGGGGCTATTATAAATAGTATTGCTATCATGTTCTTGTACATGTTTTTCAGTGAAACGTGCATATGTTTTTTAGTTATATGTACCCATGTCGGTGCACTTAACGCAAAATAATAACACCTATTTAGTCAGTATGCATTGAACTGAGAGATCCTGGAAAGACAACACCAGTAAGCATTCCATGTGGAGAGACAAAGGTGTGACCCCCTCTAATGATCCTCACTGACTTTTATTGACATTTCATGCATGAGAAAATACAGCACAGTGGAAAGCTTCAAAGAGAGAATAAAGGTTAAAAAACAAGTAGTTTAGGGCGGCGCCTGTGGCTCAAAGGAGTAGAGGTGGCCAGCCCCCACCAAAAACAGCAAAACCCCCCCCAAAAAAACAAGTAGTTTAGGCAGTGCCTGTAGCTTAGTGGGTAGGTAACTAGCCACATACACTGAGGTTGCTGGGTTCGAACCTGGCCTGGGCCAGCTAAAAAACAATGACAACTGCAACAAAAAAAAATAGCTTGGCATTGTGAAAGGCACCTGTGGTCCCAGCTACTCAGGAGGCTGAGGCAAGAGAATTACTTTAACCCAAGAAGTTGAGTTTGCTGTGAGCTGTGACACCACGGCACCCAATCCAAGGTGACAGCTTGAGAATCTGTCTCAAAAAAAAAAAAAAAAAAAAAGTAATTTATCTTTAGCTGAGTGAATTTTCTTTCTTTCTTTCTTTCTTTCTTTCTTTCTTTCTTTCTTTCTTTCTTTCTTTCTTTTTTTATAGAGACAGAGTCTCACTTTTATAGCCCTCGGTAGAGTGCCATGGCATCACACAGCTCACAGCAACCTCCAACTCCTGGGCTTAAGTGATTCTCTTGCCTCAGCCTCCCAAGTAGCTGGGACTACAGGCACCCGCTACAATGCCCGGCTATTTCTTTGTTTTGCAGTTTGGCCAGGGCTGGGTTTGAACCTGCCACCCTTGGTATATGGGGCCGGCACCCTACTCACTGAGCCACAGGCGCCCCCCAGATTGAACTTTCTAATACTTACTGTTACTGCACTTCTGTCTTGCCTTTTTCTTATCACTGCTAAATATGACTTAGGACTGAGACAGTGTGCAGCATCTAGTGAGTATTATTTTTAGTGCTCAGGGCCAGCAGTGATGCTTGGCTTTAGTCCAGATTACTCTGTCTCTAGAGCCAAGCACTTTTAACCCTATGCTCTGTCCTACATACCTAGAGGCAGAGTTGCTGGGGAATAGATTATGCGTATGTTCACTGTTGGTGGATTGTTCCAATTTACACTTCCACTAAATGGGGGCCAAAGACCTGTATTAATTCAAATCCTTTGGCCAGGAATGGAGGCTCTTGCCTATAATCCCAGCACTTTGGGAGCCCAAGGTGGGAAGATCACCTGAGGCCAAGAGTTCGAGACCAGCCTGAGCAACATAGCAAGATCTTGCCTCTACAAAAAATACCAAAATTAGCTGGGCTTGGTGGTATACTTCTGTAGTCCCAGCTACTCTGGAAGGTTGAGGCAGGAGGACCACTTGAGGCCAGGCGTTTGAAGTTGCAGTAAACTATAATGATGTCACTCCTCTCTAGCCCAGGCAACACAGCAAGACCTTATTTCAAACAAACAAATAAATAAATAAACAGATCCTTGCTAGCACTTGGTACTATTGGCCCTTTAATTATAGTAATTCTGTTAAGTGTTTGGTTTTATTTTGCATATTCCTGATGATTAATGCAATTGTATACCTTTTATGTTTGTTGGCATTCAGATATCCTCTTATGTGAAGTGCCTGGAACAATTTTTGTCATTTTTCTACTGAATGTTGTTAATCCTTGCTAATTTGTAAGACTGCTTTATATTAATATATTGTGGAAATGACTTCTTTGTTAGATATGTGTATTATAAACACTGTCTCCTATTATGTGGAATGACTTTTTGTATTTTCATAGGTTATGTTGATAAATAAAAATTATTTTTTTCAAGTTTTTAATCTGAAATAGTTTTAGACTTAACAAAAATAAAACAGAGAGTTCCAGTGTACCTTCCACCCAGCTTTCCCTAATAGTAATATTTTACATAGCCTGAGTATAATTATTGAAACCAGAAAATTAATATTATCACAATTATATTAACTAATTTATGGACCTTAATCCCAGTTTGCCAATTATCCACTAATGTCATTTTTTACATGACCCCACATTGCCTAAATTGTTATTGTATCCTTTGTTTCTCCCACTCTGGGACCATTCCTCAGTCTTTCTTTGTCTATTACAACTTTGACACTTTTGAGAATCATGTAGTATGATGGTTTCTTTCACTGATAATTCTTGGAATTATCTGATGTTTCCTCATGATTATTAATGCTATTCTAGTCATGAGTATAAACATGGTGTAGCTGAGAAGATTTGGTGTACTATGTCTATTTTTTAAAGACAGGCTTTTGAGGTTTAATTTATATTCATATACAGTACAAACTCCCCTTTTTTAGCATACGTCTCTGAAGGGGCATGGTCCCCTGCACCCTTGTAAGGTGAATCAGTCTCATTTGTGCTCCTTGAGGTATGAAGCCCTGAGAAGGAACATTTCTAGTACTTGGGCTAGATGTGAGTTTTGGGGGATATTCACCCCCAGCTTGCAGAAGCAGCTTTGCTGAAAAAACTCAGGCAGTTACGCCCTAAAGGAAGGAATGTGCCGGAGGGCCCTGCCAAGTCACAGCTGGGGATTAATCACCTGTCTGGGGCAGTGGGCCCTTGCACTTGTTTCCCTACTTCAATTTACACAATAACTTTCAGTTAATCATATAGGGAAGTAGGCAAACAGAACAGACAACCCAGCACCTTTGTGGTTTATCTCCATTGTTGTTAATCTCCAAACAGGATATTCTTAGTTTAGAAAGGTGTGTACGTGCTTTGCTATATTAATACAAACAAGGAATGTTTATGGCAGATTTTGTTACCTTCTGTGTTCTTTATTCTTGGATATTGTTATCTGATGATTTGCGGTATATAACAATCTTAGTAAAGATGGGTAGTTGCTGAATGTCTGAGCGAGCATCAGCCATTCCCTTTTCAAATCAATCATTTCGTCTGCGGTGCTGCCTCTGCATCATTGACCAAGTAGGTTAGTGGACAGCAACACATCTCTGTATTTAGTGTAACTATCTCAATCAAAATATAGAACAGCCACAGTGCCTCCCTACAATTCCCTCATGTTTCTTTGTGGTTGACATCTTCCCCTCCTTCAGCCCCTGGCAAATGCCTATCTGTATTTCATCACTCTAGATTTGTTTTTCCCAGAATTTCCATATATAGAGAATCATGTAGTATGATGGTTTCTTTCACTGAGCATAATGCATTTGAGATACATCCATTTTGTTGTGTCAGTAGTTTTTTGCTGGTAAGTAGTAATTTCATTTGTTTATTCACTCACCAGTTGGTGGACATCTGGGTTGTTTTTAGTTTTGGTCAATTACAAATACAGTTGCTATAAAAATTTGTATACCAGTCTTTGTGTGAACACAAACTTTTATTAATTGCGAGTAAATGACTGGGCATGTGTATGTTTAACTGCATATATAAGTAATTGCCTACCCACTTATCAAAGTGGTGATGCCATTTTACATTCCCACTATTAACACATGAGAGCTTTAGTGGCTCCATAGCCTTGTCAGCACTTGATACTGCCTGTTTTTCTCATGATTAGATTTAAGTTTTTTTCTCTGGCAAGAATAAAACTGACGTGATATTTTGCTCTTCTCAGTGCATCATATCAGATGGTGTATAACATCAGTATTATTACTGGCCAGGTTAAATTTGATTACTTGATTAATGGGGCTTGTGCCCAAATTCTTCATAGTAACGCTACTATTTTTCTGTTTTTAAGTAGTTAAGTATCCTGTAGGCAGAGTCTTCGAGATAAGGCAAATATTTTGTTTCTCATTATACTTTCACTCACTAGTTTTAGTATCCCTCAATGATTCTTGCCTACAGAAATTACTCTGTTGTTTGCCTGATAATTATTCTGTATTTCTCTATTCCTTCCACATTTATTAATTGAAAATTTTCTTTCGTCCTCCTTTGTTTATTCAGTTATACCATCATGGACTCCTGGATATTTATCTTATTCTTTGGATTGTGATCTATACTTTCATATTTATTTTCTTGCTCAAATTGTTCCAGATTTGGCAATTGGGAGTTATTTCAAGTTGATTGCTACCAACATCACCTATCATCTTCTCGTTACTTTCTTACTTTCTGGTTCCACAAGATGTTTCAATTTCTTCTTGGATTCTTCCTGTCCATACCCTAGAATCAATCATTTTTCCAAAGATTCCTGGTTCCTTTTACCATGTTATGGGATCCTTTAGTGTGGCTATGTTATTCGAGAAGTTGTTAGTCTTGATGTAGTCATATTTATCAATCTACCAGAAGTGGTTTTCTTTGTATAATGATAATTAATTGCAATATAATATACACAGAGAAAAATTTACAAATCATGAGTGTACAACTTGGTATATTTTCACATATTGAACACTTTTGTGTAATCAGCACCTTAGACAGAGTCTCACTCTGTTACCCCAGGTAGAATGCAGTGGGGTCATCATAGTCCACAGCAACCTCAAACTTCTGGGCTCAAGCTGGAACTACAGGTGTGTGTCACCAGGCCCAGGTAATTTTTGTATTTTTGATAGAAGGAGGGTCTTGCTCTTGCTCAGGCTAGATAACTGCATCACCAAGGTGGCTTTGCCCTCTGATTTTCTGTTTTGTAGCCTGTGAAAGGTACTTGCAGGAAACCATGATATTAGAGCAATTGAAATATTTATTTTCTCCCTCTCTGCTTTCCTTGCAAGCCTTCTAAGGTTCTGACTACAATTCAATTCTCTTGTGGCCACAGCTCCATAAGAGGTCAGATGGTCCTTCTTCCAAGGTCAGATAGTCTTTCTTCCAAGGTCTAACTCCTGCAAGAATCTTGCTTGGGAAAAGTTGCAGTAGCTGCAACTTCCACACCCAGAAGCTGCCAGGTGCACAGATAATAAAACTTGAAATCTTTATTGTAGCCTACAAGACCCTAATTGATTTGGCCTCTGCCTACCAATCTGACCCTGGCTGTGCTTTCACACTCCTTTACTGCTTCTTGCCAAATGTCCCTTTCCCCAGTTCTATATATGTGTCAATCTCCATTCAGCCTCAGAGCCTTTGCAATTGCTGTTCCCCTTCTTGGACACATTACCTGTCTCATCATTCAAGTTGCAGTTCAACAATCAAATTCTCAGGGAGGGCATTAACAGCTATGCTCTCTAAAATGGCTTCTTCCTCCTGATTACCATGTATTACTGGAAGTTTTTTCCCCTCATAAGACTTCTTGCTGTCTAACATGTTTTCTTTATTTGTTGACTTTTGTCTGTCTCCCTCCTCCAGCATGTAGAGGTCATGAGAGAGGAATTTTGTCTTATTCAGTATATCTTTAGCTCCTAGAAGAAAAATAATAGACACTCAATCAATATTTCTAGGATGAATGAATTAAACCTATCTTTCTATCTGGCTCCCAAACATCCCCTCTTTCTCCTCCCACATTCTGTCCTTTATCACCCCACCCCACCCCACTTCCTACTCACCAGAAAATAAGGACTTTCTCAGCAAAGACCATCACTGCTAATGACAAAGGAGGGTTTTATTGGGGGAAGCTTCCTGATGGAACTGATGTCTGATATGGTCTTCAAAGAGGGGCAGGAAATCATCCAGCAATGAATTCAAGCCTTAGAATAGCAAAACCCAACCAAAACAAGAAGAATCCAGACCAAAACATTTTTTAAAAAGAAAGCATTTAGATAGTTAGCTTCCTAGTGCTATGTAACAACTGACCACCACACTTAGCAGCTTAAAACGGCGCTCATTCACCATCTCATAGTCCTGTAAGTCGAGGAACCAGGCAGGCTCTAGTGGGCTCCACTCAGTGTTTCTCTAAGTTGAAGACAAGGTGACAGCCAGCTGGGCCTGAAGTTGAAGGCTCTGAGGAAGACTGCACTTTCAAACTCATGCAGGTGTTGCCAGGATTCAGTTCCTTTGCTGTTGGCTGCTGTCAACAGAGAGACTCTCTTAGCTCCTAAAGGCATTCATGTTCCTCCTGGCGTAGCAACTTCCCTTCTCAAATGAGCATATCAAATCATTTTTGAATCTCTTCAACTTCCCCTTCTACCTTCCTCTTTTCCTTTGAAGGGCTCATGTGATTCCATCAGGTCTACCCAGCCGGTCTTTCTATCTTAAGGCTGTCTGATTAGTAACCTAAATTACAACTGCAGAGTACCTTTGCCTATGATGCGTAACATATTCATGTGTGTAAAGTCAAGGGCAGAGGTTCCAGAGGCTAGAATTCTGTCTACCACAGGCATAAACATGAAAGGACAAAACCAGTTGCAGGAAGATACCTGAAGGGTCCCAAAACAGGCCTGGTCTCCCTGAGCATAAAAAAGTAACTGCCCTTTAGATTTTGCAGCCCCACCTTCTCTCTTTTTGGAAGTTTATCACCTTCTCACTAGAATCTGAGAATGTAAACTTTTTAAAAAAATTTTTAATTTTTATGAATACATAATAGTTATACATCTGTATAGAATCTGAAACTTTTTATTCAACTGGTTAAAGGTGACCAGAGTTTAATAATTTTTTAAGGGGGTATGGATGTGGGATATTTTTCTTGACTTTACGCAGAACACCTGTTAATCCAGAGATTCTTTAACTGTAGTCAGCAGATGGGTTACAAATATAGTCACAGGGCACCAAAAAAATAAGCATTGCTGGTGTGAAATTGTAGTCTACGTTTATAATGTGCTTTCTAGGTGATCTTTATGCCTTGAAGGTTTGAATCACACAGCTCTCTTGTTTCTGCTGTATTATGGCAAAACTCAGTCATCCCAAGTCCCCAAATAAGTTCCAGCCTATTTCCTTAGACAAGTGCAGGGAGGGCTAACAGTTTCCAGCTCCTGAGGAAGCCATCTTAACTTCTAACCTCAAGTCAAGGGGTATCCCAGCCACTGGAGGTGAAGAAGGGAGAGAGTGAAAAGGCGAGGGGGTTAACATGGACAAGTGCCTGCTACGAGCAGGGAGGCAGGTTTTCCACTCACAGAGGAGACAGTAGCTAGCCTGTGATGTCAGCATCACAGCTAAGGATTTTTCCCTCTCCTGACAGTCAGAAGAGATTTTTCTTTCTATTTCCTGTGAACTGCAGCCTCCTCCCAGGAAGCAAAGCTAAGTCCAAAGGCAGCTTCAGCCTCAGGAATGTCACAGGCACAGGTGCGTCTGGATTTACTGAACTCTGGCCTGGCCTGATGACCAGCTGGACTCACAGCATCCCATTTATCCTCCTCCTTCTCTGCTGGCTGTGCTCACCTTGTCTCTTACCCAAGGCTTGTGGTAAAGCACATGGGTATAGACTTGGGAGCCAGCAGCAGCTGCTGGGAGGTGCCTGGGGATCTGTGAGTTCAGGGCTGTCACCTCACTCCTCGTTTAGGCAGCTGGCCAGCACCTGAGGGATTTTTCTGAACTTGCCAAACACTTCTGAAGCTGAGAGCAGGTGGCAGGAATAGGGGCCAGCTGGGAGCTGAGGAAAGAAGGCTTTGGAAGCAACAGACCTAGACTTTGAACCCATGACTGCCTCTTCCTGTGTGACTGTGGGCAAGGCACTTAACCTCCTTGGGCCTCATTTTTGTAATCTGTAAAAGAAGAGGTTTTGATCTGTTTTTTGTAGGTTTGTGTTATGGATTAAGTGAGATAATGTTAAAGTGTCTGTTAAAATGATTGTCATACAGAAAGACTTTATGTATGTCAGGGCTTTTTCCTTGCTACTGAAAACCTGCTTGGTGAATTACTCATTGCTCAGTGCCTCAGTTTCCTCATTTATAAAGCAGGGACAATGACCACAGGGTGTTTGTGAGGCTCACATGAGCTAAGACATGCAAAACTCTTTAGAATAGTGCCAACACACAGGGAATTTTCAAGAAGCATGATCTATTACATTCCTACTTACGTTCACAACTCATTTAAGGTCATAGGGGAGATGTTATGGAAAAGGCTAGAAATTCCAGATCCAAGTAACTACTCATCTTAGCCAGTTCAAGCTGCTCCAACAAAGTGCCATAGACTGGGCAGCTGATAAACTATCAAATTTATTTCTTGCAGTTCTGGATGTTACAAGTGCAAGATCAGGGCACTGGCATGATCCATTCTGGTGAGGACCCTCTTCCTGTTTGCAGATTGGCCATTTTTTGTATCCTCACACTGTGGAGAAAGGCCAGGGCAAGAAAGTTCTCTGAGGTCCCTTTTGCAACAACACTAATCCCATTAATGAGGGCTCTATCCTCGTGAGCTAATCACTCCCCAGAGGCCCCACCTCCAAATGCCATCACTTTGGGGATTTGATTTCAACTTATGAATTTTGGGGGAGATACTAACACTACTCTTCTGACTTTTCAGACAAGCTCTTGTTTCCTCGAATGAAAGAGACTTTCCTTGCAAATGAAACCCAGTTAAAACCCTTCTTTTCCTATGTAAATTCAAGTGTGCAGACAAATTATATTAATTATCTACCAATGCACAATGAACTTAGTAGTTTAAACCCCCAAACTTAGTGGTTTAAAACAAACATTATATATAGATTTTTGTGGGTCAAGAGTCTGGGAATAGCTCACTTGAGTGGCCACAGCTCAGGATGTCTCATGCGGTTGCAGCTAAGATTTCGCCAGGGCTACAACCATCTGAAGGCTTTATGAGTTAAGGGGGCTGTTCCTAAGATAGTCACTCATTATCTGTTGGCAGGAGGCCTCATTTCCTAACCATGGGGGCCTCTCCATAGGCTTCTGGAGTGTCCTTTCAGAATGGCTTCCCACAGAGCAAGATGGGAGAGAGAGAGACAGAAGCTGCAACATCTTTGTCTTTTATGACCTAGCCTCCAAATTAAAACATCATCACTTCTGCAATCTCTTATTCATTGGAAGCTTATCATTAAGACCATCTCACAATCAAGGGGAGGGGGAATTCGACATCTTTTGAGGAAGTGTTTTCAAAGAATTTGAGGATATGTTTTAAAATTGCTATCCCACCATACCAATAACAAGAGATGTAGAGCAGATTAGGGAAGGAAGCTGATTCCCAGCTGAGCCAGTGTCTTGGTTCTTTGTTCTTTATATTACCAAGTTGAGCCTTCCTGGAAAGAGATTTGAAATTTCCAGTTTCCAGCAAAGTTGAAAACAGGCTCAGAAATGGAACAAAAGATGATTACGGTTCAGACCGCAGATTCTTACCAAACGCATTCTATATGCCATCTCCTACATCTGGAATTAGAAATAAAAAGGAGATTAACACATAGCTCTGCTCTTGAGGAACTTGCTGTCTAAATAGAGAGAGGAATAAAGAGGAAGATACAATAAAATTGGACAAGGTAGTCTTTCCTTGACATCGTATTTTTTGTGTCCAGATCTTCTTTTTCCCCCAGGACTTATCACAAAGAGTACTTTCTCCATTATTTGTTTGTGTTATTTATTATTACTGCTTTCTTCCTGCTATATACCCAGGGCTTAGCCCAGTGGCTGCTCCATGGAAAGGCTGAATAAATACTTACGAGTAAATAGTTGCAATGAGGTAAGTGCAGTGACCTACAGCAGCATCAGGAGGGATGCCCAACCCGGGCCCGAAGGAAGAAAGGCTACCTGGAGGAAGTAATCCTGTGTTGAGACGTCAAGTATGAACAGGTGTTAGCAAGGTGGGGAAGGGTATGCAGTTCCCATCCCCAGGAAAACATTCCAAGCTAAAAGTGAGTTCAGTGCATCCGAGGGGATGTAAACAGTTCTATATGTTAAGGAGAAAAGGAGGCAGGGATGATGGGAAGGGTGGAGAGTGAACAGAGGGAGCAATGAGAAGGGAGAGGCAGGATCAGGTTATTATTGCAAAACCTTGGGGGAACTTTGGAAGGTATTGAAGTAGGGGGAATGTCAAGGGCAAGGACTAAAGTCTTTGATGTTCTACCCAAAATGTGATAGGCCATTCCAGGTCTCCCCTTCCAAGGTTTGAGAATGCAGGGCTCCAGGTGCCCCAGAAGCCAGAAGGCAACAATGTGGAGTTTTTTCTGGACCATGTTTTTCTGGGATGCAGAGCCCCAAACCCTCCCTTGCGGAAGTCCGGGTGTTCCAGTTTGGAGGCAAGGGCAGGCAGCGACAGCACCCACTGCCTCAGGCTGTAAGGCTCGGCTTGGCCAGCCCCTCACCCACTGGTCCCTTGTAGACAGCACAAGCTGGCTTTTCCATGTCTTCTGACTCCCTGTCAGACATGAAGTTGTAGCAACCGCCCCAGACTCAATTGCCAGAGCTTAGCGACTATGAGTTGGAAAACACATTTTTCCTGCAAAATAAATAAAACGTGCTATTTCCTAGGATACCCCCACTGGAATTATTTGTGAATGTGCAGAATTACAGAAAAGCAGTTTCCTCCCAGAGACATATGGACTACGGTTTGTTTGCTTGGAGGAAAATCATAACTTGTTATCTTTTCTTCCCCTAGAGGAAAATTAAAACTCTCACACATTTAGTCGTTTCAATCCTTTGTTGGTCTTGTGCTTTTGAACCAAAACACAGGCTCGGGGAGAGTAGGGCTTACTGATGAAGAGGTAAGTACGGTTAGTCCCACAAATTGTAGGAATTCTGAACTTAAATTGCCCATTCAGCGTCTCTAAGGCAAGAATGAGGGCATGGGGCCACAAAGCCAAGTGACACGTCTTTTCACAGAGACAGGATGGCCTGGATTATGAGCAGGAAGTTTGAGTGTGATGGTGGAGGGGCTGAGGCGGGAGACAGGCACCAGATAATGGCAAAGTGAAGGATTCCAACTTAATCTCCAAAGCAGCCTTGAAATAATCCTCCCTTTAGAGATCTGATTTTCCCTGGTCCTGATGCAAACAAAAGAAAATGGCCGGTTTTTTATTTGGTTCACTGGTCCAGAAAATGGGGCCAGGAAGATAAGGCTGAGTTAGGATTTTGAGGTGAAACCCAGGAGCCAGGAGGCATTTGTTGGGGATTTCTTTCACCCAAGAACTTCCTCAACCTGGAGCCTTCCCCTCTGAGAGGATCACGGGGACTGCCTTCTTTATCCTTCTTTGAACAACTTCGGAAGTCCTTTTCTTGGTGACATGAGAAAGTATATTCAGCTTTGAGGATACCTCCTGAGTGATGACTTATGCTAAGTTGTTCACAGTCTTCTATCCCCACCAATAATGCTTCAAGAGAGCGTTTAGCTGGATATCAAATCCCCCAGAGAACAGTATGTATCGTAACCATGGATGAATGTAACTGTGACCATTCACTAAGTGATCAGAAAGCTTTACTAACTGAGTAAACAAAATGCACAAAACCAAACAAAACCGCTCAGCAGCTTCTGAGAGAAAAGTTGGTAGCCCCTGTGGGGAAGCTGAGAAAGGGTGGAGGAAAAGGAGATGGATTCTCTAGATTGACTATTTTAATAGTCTGTGGGTATCTCCAGAAGTAGGACTTATGTGAACCTAATTAATCACACCCTCCTCCTTAAAAAATCCCGAACTAAGCACCTAGTATGTACCAAGAGCTTTGCTCAATACTTGTACTTGATACATGATACTTGATTATGGCTAGGGAGTCTTGAGCGAAGGAAAGACACAAGCTAAGCTCCACATTCCAGGTTGCACTCCCTAAATGGCAGCACAGGGAAGTAGATCTAGCAGTAGTTTCACCAGGTAGCATCAACAGAGTTCAGGTTGCTGAGAGGGCTGGAGTTTATGGAGCAAGGTACCAAAGAAAAAGGAGCTGAATAGGGAAGATGCCCCAGGAATCTGCATATGTGCCCCTTTCAGTCTTTGGCCAAATACAAAGCTGCACTGTGCAATGAGGCCCTGCATAGCTATTGAGGGACAGCGGGCTGGATGGAGATTGTCGAGGTTACACGGTGATGGTAGACACTGGATTTCTGGCCAGTCACAATTTACCTGTATAACTGAATATGCACTCAGTTGAAATCTCAGAAAGGCTAATCCCTAGAAATAAGATTGCTCTAGCCCTGGCATCTGGGCTATTCTTGACTTACTTCGACAAAACTTAAGAACAAGCCTCCACAGGATCAAACTGAGCCACAAATAAATGTTTGTCAAAGCTATACGCAAGACTCTGAAACAGCATAATCCAAAGTCAACATTGTAACATTCATAGTGTCCAGCATGTGATAAGAATTACTAGACAAGTGAAGTGGCAAGAAAATAATCAGCAGAAAAAGGACTAGAGATGACACAGCTTTATGCAGTAGCATAAAAAGACCCTAAAATAGCAATTGCAAATAAATGCAAGAATTAAAAGGAAAAGATGGACATATCAAGATAGAACTCTCAATGGAGAAAGAGAAACTTAAAAAAAGGGACAAAAATGAAGTCACAGAACTGAAAAACACCATTCATGAAATGAAAAATTTAGTGATTTAGATAGGACAGTGCAGAAGAAAAAAATCAGTGAACTGAAAACAGTAAACAAATTATCTAAACTGAAGTAGAGAAGGAAAAAAAGGATTTCAAAAAATGAACAAAGACTCAGTTACCTGTGAGAAAACATCAAACAGTATAAGTTTGATGATAAGTTTGATCAAACAGTATAAAACATCAAACACTTATACATGTGTAAGTTTAGTCCCAATAGAAGGGAAGAAAAAATGAGAAAAGAAAAAAATGAAAAAATAATGGTCCATTTTCCACTGATTTTTCTTTCTTTCTCTTTATTTTTATCTGTCTTTCTTTCCTTTTTTTTGAACAGAGTTTTACTCTATTACCCAGACTAGAGTGCCATGGCATCAGCAACCTCAAACTCCTGGGTTCAAGTAATCCTCCTGCCTCAGCCTCCCAAGTAGCTGGGACTATAGGCACCTGCCATCATGCCCAGCTAATGTTTCTATTTTTAGTAGAGACCAGGTCTTGCTCTTGCTCAGGCTGGTCTTGAACTCCTGTTCTCAAGTAATCCTCCCATCTTGGCCTCCCAGAATGCTAGGATTATAGACAGGCATGAGCTACTGTGCCTGGTCTATTTCTTTTCAGGTGTTTTGATGAAAAAAATCCCAACATACAGGTCCCTAAATAAACTCAATGAAATTTATTCAAGATAAACAGAAAGAAAACTGTACCTAGATAGCTCATAATCAAATTGCTAAAAACTGAAGATAGAGAACATTTTAAAAGTAGCTAGTGGGAAAATAAATAATTAAAAACTTAAGCTATTGGAACACTAAATTTTTTGAAACTTAGAGGAAGGTGATTAAAGGGACAGTCAGTGAGAAGCAGCTGTAACCTAAGAAGCTATAAGCTTCTATTTTTCTGATTATGGATTAAGTTTTCCCTTACCTGTATTGTTTTGTGAAACATAAATTGCTGAAGGGCACCAGAGAAGACCCCTTCCTTCTCCTGTTGACTTTCATTATAGGTTAACCTCCTCTTGCCTATCTCACACAAAGACTTTATGGCTATCATATTGCTTTAACATGAAATGTTAAATACACTTTTTACATTGGAAAGGAAATTAAAACCAGCCATAAAGAAAAGAAAACAAGCTTCACGGAAAAAGAAAACAAACTGTAACTAATTAATTTGTTGTAACTCATAAACCAGCCTTATGTAGAAAATGTTAAAATTCTGTTAAATTTCTTCATCTTCTTCCTATGTAAGCAAGAACTTAACTTTTAACTTTAGGGCATGGACTCCACATTTCCGGAGTCTGTGTGTCCCAGAATGGCTATTCCTAGCTTTTCATTTAAATAAACTGTTTGAAACTAGATTTTTTTCACTAGATTTTTCACATTATTTTAGGTTGACACAGGGTAAAACAGACAGGTTACACAAAAAGGAATTGTGAGACATACTGCTAATTTTTCATTGTGTGCAAAACTAGTCAGATGATAATGGTCCAGCATCATCAAAGAGATTAAATTAAAAAAACTATAATAAAAACCCCAGTCAGCCTATACTCTATACCCCCTAAAAATCACCTTAAAGAACAAAGGTAAAATAAAGACATTAATCATCAACATTCATGCATTCCAGGAATTGTTAAAAGAAGTTCACTAGGCAAAAAGAGCATGACCCCATATGATATCAGATCTACACAAAGAGAATAGTAGAAATGCAAAATATGTGAGGCATAAGTATAAGACATCTCTTCTTATTTCTTAGTTTCCCTAAAAGATATTTGACTTCCTTTTTTTTTTAGCTTTGGCCGGGGCTGGGCTTGAACCTGCCACCCACAGAATATGGGGCCAGCGCCCGACTCCATGAGCTTCAGGCAACACCCAAAAGATATTTGACTTCTTAAACTAAAAATAGTAGCAAAAAATTGTGAGGTATATAATTTAGGTGGAAGCAAAATGTATGACAACAATAGCACAAAAGATGAGAATGGATAAATGAAAGTAAGTTGTTGTAAGCTTCTTACAGTTAAGTCCGGTAGTACAAAGTTAATTCAAGGTAGACTGTGATAAAATCTGCTTCTTTGATTCCCAGAGCACCCATCAAAAATTAAACTAAAAAAGCATAGCTAAAAAGCTAATAGAGAAGATAGAACAGAATACTAGAAAACACTCTATTTTGTTTGTTTGTTTGTTTGTTTGAGACAGAGCCTCAGCTGTCACCCTGGATAGAGTGCTGTGGCATCACAGCCGACAGCAACTTCTAATTCCTGGGCTCAAGTGAGTCTCCTGCCTCCGCCTCCCAAGTAGCTGGGACTACAGGCACCCGACACAATGCCCGGCCATTTTTTGGTTGCAGCCGTCGTTGTTTGGGGGGTCCGGGCTGGATTCGAACCTGCCAGCTCAGGTGTACGAGGTTGGCGCCTTAGCCCGTTGAGCCACAGGCGCCAAGCCGTAGAAAACACTCTAATCCAAAAGAGGGATCAAAAAGGGGGAAATCAGAAATAAAGGGCTCTGGGACAAAGAGAAAACAAATTACAAGAATTAATCCTAACCAAGTCACTAATTACATTATATCTAACTTGACTGGACAGTCTTAAAAAATGAGACTGCTAGACTAGATTTAAAAAATGAGAGCCCAACCATATGAAGTTTAAAAGGACACACTTTACATAATAGAAAAAGATATGTAATGATTAATTATAAAAACATGACAGTAGCTATACCATGTATATGATACGTGTATATGTGTCAGATAAAGACAAGGAGAATTACCAGCGATAAAGAAGGACATTACACAATGACAAAAGAATCAATTCATTGAGAAGACATACAATTCCTGAATGTATAGATACCAACAAGCTTCAACATACATGAATGCAAAAGTGACAAAATTAAAAAGAGAAATAGACAAATTCACAGTAAGAATTGAAGAGGTTTCCTGTCCTCTCAATAACTCATAAAATACATAAAGAATAAAAAATCATGGCCGTGCCTGCAGCTCAGTCGGTAGGGTGCTAGCCACATGCACCAGAGCTTGTGGATTCAAACCCAACCCCGGCCTGCTGAAAACAAACAAACAAACAAAATAACCAGGCATTGTGGCCGGCACCTGTAGTCCTAGCTACCCAGGAGGCTGAAACAAGAGAATCACTTAAGCCCAAGAATTTCAGGTTGCTATGAGTTGTGACGCCACAGCACTCTACCAAGGGTGACAAAGTGAGACTCTGTCTCAAAAAAAAAAAAAAAATCAGAAAAGATGCACTGGTTCTGTTTAAAAAAAAAATCAAGAAACATATAGACTATTTGAATAACCCTTTACAAACTTAACCTAAGGGGCATTTTATCAAACACTGCTCAACAAATGCAGAATATACATTATTTTCAAGTGTACATGGAACATTCATCAAAATAGACCATAAGCTGGGTCATAAAGTAGGTCTCAATAAATTTCAAAATATTGACATCACAAGGAGTATGTTCTTTAATATTAACAGGGTTAAAGTAAAAATCAAGAACAGAGAGATCTTTGGCAAGTCCAAATATTTTGAAATTAAACCACACTTCTAATTAAACCCATGAATCAAAGATATTTTATGGAAAATGCAAAAATATTTTGTTCCTATGATAAAACCAGAACATACCCTAATTTGTGAGATACAGATAAAGAGCATTTAGAGTAAAATGTATGGACTTCAAAAGTTTGTATCAGAAAAGAAGGCTGCTTACAGAAGTAAATCCACTCGTTTTTAGTCAACTGGTTTTCAACAAAGATGCCAAGAACGTATGTTGGGGAAAGGACAGTCCCTAACAAATGGTGTGGGGCACCCTGGATATCCACATGCAAAAGAATAAAATTAACTCACCCCATTTATAAAAATCAATTCAAAATGAATTAAAACTTAAATGTAAGACCCCAAGCTGTAAAATGATTAGAAGAAAACATAGGGGAAAAGCTTCTTGACAGTGGTCTAGGCAATAATTTTTTTGGATATGACCCCACAAATACAGGCAACAAAAGCAAAGTAGACAAAATGGGATTATATCAAACTGTAAAACATATCTGCAACAACAAGGAAACAATTAACAAAGTGAAGAGACAATCTACAGAATGGGAGAAAATATCTGCAAGCCATACATCTGATAAGGGGTTAACATCCAGAATATTATAAGAAACTCAAACAACTCAATAACAAGAACTCAACAACCAGAACACAAGTAACTGGATTAAAAAAACAGTCAAAGGGGCTGGGCACTGTGGTTCATGCCTGTAATCCTAACACTACTCTGAGAGGCTGAGGTGGGAGAATCCCTTGAGCTCAGAAGTTCCAGAGCAGCCTGAGTAAGAGTGAGACTCTATCTCTACTAAAAATAAAAAAATTAGCAGGGTGGTGGTGCCAGTCTGTAGTCCCAGCTACTCAGGAGGGTCAGGTAGGAAGGTCGCTTGAGCCCAGGAGTCTTAGTTGAAGTGAGCTCTGATGATGCCATAGCACTCTTGCCCCGGGCAACAGAAGAAGAATTGTCACAAAAAAAAAAAAAAAAAGGCAAAAGACTGAATAGATACTTTATAGAAAAAGTACGTATGAATGATCAACAGGTACATGAAAAAAATGCTCAACATCATTAACAGGGAAATGCAATTTCAAACCACAATGAGGTATCATCTCATACCTGTCAGAATGGCTGTTATCCTAAAAGTCAAAGACAACAAGTGCTGACAAGGATGTGAAGAAAAGGAACCCTTGCACGCTATCAGTGGGAATGCAAATTAGTACAGCAATCATGGGAAAAGTATGAAGGCTTCTCAAAAAATTAATCAACTTAATAGGAATATAAGACCCTTCAGGATGGGGGTGGGGATCTAGGCTGGGCCTGGCTCCACTGCTGGCTGCAGTTCTGTGGCTCTTCTCCACGTGTCTCTCATCCTCTTTGAACCATCAGGCTGCTGGCGGCATGTTCTTCTCATGCAGGTGGCTCACAGAGGCCCAGGGAACCTAAGACCTAAGCTCTGATAGCGTCCCCTTGGGATTGTCTCAATGGCATGTCTACCAAGACTCAGAATGGTGAAGAATTGGGACCAATAGTTCCGTCTGCTGCCACCTGTTGTGCTCCTGGCTGACTGACCATTCTCTGCTCCATAGGAGAATAAATCACCTGCTCCTCTTCCTGCCTTCAGATGCCCCACTCTTCCTTTGGAGACTGCCAACTTCTCACTCGTCCTCGGCTTATTCTTGACTATCTCTGGGTCAAGGTCGACCTGGGTGCTTGCACACTCTTTTGTGCTTGGATGTTCACTTTCCCATGCTCCCGACTTCTCATCTCTTTTGATGGTTTGGGTCAGCTAGCTCTTGACATGTGAAATTTTGTTCCTGGGTGCTATCTTTAGTGTGTGGAAATAGAATAGTGGGTATTTTATCCTTTGGGCTGGAAACGTTTGGAAGGATACTGTTTCACCTGGGAAAACATGCCCCTTCCTTTGAGTTTACAGACAGGCACTAGAGCACACTGAGCACTTTTTGCTTTTCCTTACCCATGTCTCGTCAGCCTTTTAAAAAAATTTATGACAGCAGCTGGTCTTTGGGGAATCACCCCTGTGCCACTGTATACAGGCTTGTGCCCCCCGTGTTTTGTGTCCCCTGCCCTGTGTTGTGTATCTATCTCCTGTTTTGTTTTAATGTTGAGCTAATCAGATGCTCTCACTTTGTAATATGAATCAGGTGGAGCAACCAGTTATTAGCAAAACAATTTGAGCAGACTTTTCTAGAAGGCAGCTCTTTGTAGTGACTGCCCATTATTATTTCCTACTAACCAGAGTCCCAGAGCTACCGGGATTCCTGCTCTTGATGCGGTTCTTAGGGTTTGCTTTTCCTAGAATTCTCTGCACTATCATATAGCTTTTCGATAAATGCCTGGCATTTGGTTTTTATTCAATTATCCAGACTTGTTTTCTATTACTTATTAAGAAAGCAAACAAACCATCGCTGATGCTGTAACCAGATGCTCAGCTTCAGACCCCGCTCTGCACATCTTCCCTTCTGGTTCAGCAGGAAGGGGAGGGTGGGAAGTTTGCCAGCTCTTATTTTGAGTTAATTGGCCTTTGAGCTCTTGTAAAGCTGATTTTAAGAGGCGAATCTCTGGATAATTCAAGACTGTCAGCAGCTGGGCATCTCCACATGCATCTTTTCTTTGCAAGGAGGGAGCGAAACTTCCTGTGGCAGCCGGAATAACAAGCGGCCACTGATTACCAAGTCCCGCGCGTTAAAAATTCACCTCCATAATTATACTTGCAGAGCAGGTCTTTTGAGTCTTCTCAGATCTTGGAGACAGACATAGTTCTGTGGAAATTACCAGGGTTGGTGAGCTAGCAAGTGGCCTGGGAGCCGCCATGTTGCACTTCCAAGTGAGTCCCCCTGGTGTCTCGTGGTCACTAGAGAGGGACATGATTTCATCGGCTCTGGGGGCATGTTCACCTTTCACACAGGCCACACAGCATGTGGCTAGATGCTAATGTGGTTGGTAGCCTAGCTTGCCGATGTAAAGGCCAGAGGCAGAGCTCTCCCTGGGCTGACCTTCACCTTGTCATTAAGCTCTCACTTGAGAGGGGGTCACCAGAGAAGAAAAGCATCCACCCATTAGTTCTTGCTTGCCAGAAACTGACTCTATCCAAAAAGAAGGGATTCTGTCCTAATTTGGGACAAATGACACCTCTGGTTTATTCTTAATTGTCCTGCTATGCAAATGTCCCTCTTCCTCCCTAATTTGTCATGTGAGAAAAGCTAAATTAGCCTGAACGTGTGGGAACAGACTCCACTGATTTTAAGCTCTTTCCTTCCTTCCCCTAGGCATTTAATCAGTTCTATTTTTTGGACTAGATTTGTTTGGCAAGTCAAAGAGAAAATAACAAGATTGGGGGCTGGGGGAGGCAGTTTTTTACAGATAGAAATACAAAAGGAGCTGCCATCTGAGGTCTGGAATTAGGATGGAAAGCACATTCTCTGCAGCTATATCTTACTATAATTGAAAGTTTAAAACAGAGTAGAGTTAATTTGAACCAAGAGGCTGCAATTAAATTTATTTTCCAAAGAAGGGCCCTCTTTGTGTATAATAGAGCCTTAATGCCTGCTCTTCACAACTAACTTAGAGAAAAGGGTATATTTCATTGTGGATATATTTCATTTTAAAGGGTATATTTCATTTTAATAGAAGAATTTTTAAGAGGCAACGAGGTTCCATGGGGAATGCATTCGGTTTTCAGAGGATCTGGATTCTTGCCTATCTCCTTGCTACTAATCCGCTGGGGTGACTCTGCATAAGTCCCTTATGTATCTGAGCCACAGTTTCTTCTTCCACCAATGAATGACTACCCCCCTGACCGGCCTAACCTGCAGAGCCACCGCGCTGCATAAAAGGCGAGGCGTTTTGTAAATGTGAGCTGCTGAAAGGAGTTACAGGGCTTGGGACACAGAGCAGGCTAACATGTCCAGCAGCCACCAAGCCAACTTGATCTAGACAAGGTACAGAGACTGGCTGGTCTGGAATGAAGTAAGAGCCAAGGCCTAACGTCACCTGGGAAGGATTTCTGACTCCACAATTCTGATTTATGTCCCTAGGTATTATATATAGGGGTAGCAGCAGGTGGTGGCAGGGATTAAGTTGGCCCAGCTTTCTGGAGGACATTTGGCTTTCTATATTAAAATTAATCAAGAGTGTACCCTTGAACCAGGGCTTATACTTCTAGAACGTATCCTGCTGAAATACCTGCATACATGCATAAGCAATAAATGTAGCTGTTACTATTACTGACAAGGATGTAGGTTCTTTAGATATATTAACTCATTCGATCCTTACAGCAACCCTCAGAGGTTATCATCTCCACTTCACAGAGAGATAACGAAGACACAAAGAGGCAAAGTAAACTTCCCAGTGGTACAGAGCAGCCCCTCGGGATGTTCAGCCCTTCTGCAGGTGCAGAGCCAAGTTTTGTACAGCCCGAAGCTCATGCAATTTTAGAGAGCCTCTTAAAAAAAATGCAAAATCACAAATGCAAATTAGGCACCAGATGAATATTTATTTACAATGAGAAAAGATACTGTAAAACTCACAAATATTTAAAAGTTGACAAATACCACAAGCATCACAAAATTCAGAAAAAGGATATAATGTTTTTATTAATTTACTGCCTCATGCATTTGTATAATACTTTTTACTGCAGGTTTTTTTTTTTTTTTTGCTTCAGACTCTTTGATCACTTCTGATTCATATGATAATTTCAAAATATCATTTTTTATAAAGAGAACAGGAAGATAGTTCAGTCTTTCCTATAGCAGGATAACTCGATTTTTTTCTTCATTACTGATAGCTGTGATGCATAAAACATGCTACTTCATACAGATGTGTATTTGCTATTTCCAATCCTGTCACAGAATTGACAAAAATTCTGATGATTCCTATTCCCCATAATTCCCATTAAAAGGGAAGAAACAGGATGGTACATTACAGGTGGATATGCTTGTATATGCTGCCTTAGTGGTTTATTTCTGGCAGACTTGGGTAATAATCAAAGTCCTTTTCATACCTCTGACAATTAGCACTTTCTGCAGACTAGCTCCTTGTTCTTATCTTGATCCCTGAGTTGGCAAGGGGCAAGTGGTGGTGGTCTTATTTCTGGAAGTCACTCTTATGTTGTGCAGCTAACATTCATTTATCCACATTCCAAGTAAATGTACATATGCCCCTGCAAGGGGCCTGGGCAAAGAGGGACCACACACATAAACACCTTGGTTTTGGGGATTCATTGCACAAAACTAGATAAGAAGGATGCTCATCGCCATTTGTTTTCCATGATGAAAGCTGAGTAAATCTAAATGGCCTGTACAGGACAGGTTAGAATAGGAGCTGCCCCTACAATACACTCATTTGCAAAATGAAAAATGGAAATAAATGTCTTAGGAGAAATGAAGTCAATGTCTGGATTCAGGTAAGGCAAGGCAATCTTTTTCCTCATGGTGAAGTAGAAAACACAAGTTTTGCAGGATAATGTATATACCACAGTTCTATTTATATATTTTAAAAATTGGCAAATTTGCAAATGCACAGACACATTTTATAAGCACAGTTAAAAAACAGTGAGGAGTGATTGTCTCTAGGGAGTTTGGACTGAGAATTTGGAGAGAAAGGGGAAAGTTTTGATTTTCACTGTATTCTTTTCCATTCTGAGTTATTTGACTTTGAGTGTACATCATTAACATAAGTACTCACTTGAAGATGAGACAACTCCAATTCAAAATGTATCAAGGAAAAAAAGGAAATGTATTAATTCATATGAATTAATACGTTTAATGTATGCTTTGGCTGGGAAGGTTGGGCAATGCTGGGTCCAGGTGCTCAAAAGGTGTCATTGTAGATTCTGCCTTTTTAAATCTCTTGGTTCATCTGTCTTCCTCTTTGGTCGTCTCAGTGGGCCACTGCCCACTCCAGTTGCAATTTTTTATCAGTTCAGCAATTCCATTGAAAAGAAAGAATTTCTTTCCTAAATTTTTCAATGAAAGCTGTGGGGTTGAGTTTCATTGAATCAGTTCTGGCCTCACGTCCATCTCTGAACCATTCACTGAAAAGAAAAACTGGGCTAAGTGACCGGATGAGATCACACGGTCACCCTGGACTGGAAGGTGGGATCAGTTTCACCCAAACCATAGGGGCCGAGCATTGCTGGAGAGAGAGGAGGAATTCCAACAAGGAAAACTGAGGTGCTATTCCCTAAACACGAAAACCTGGGCACTGTCAGGCAAGAACAGCCACCTTCCACATACATATTCCATGTACAATTTTAAAGGGAGAGAGAATTTTAAAAAGAGAAATCTCAGAGCAAGTGACACATCTCACTCTTTTGGCAGTAAAGCAAAATAGAAACTATTGATGACAACAGTGGAACATATGGAAGAGAAAATTTCTTTCTGCTATCTTTTCAAAAGAACCCGGACTTGCATTTGTTTGGTGGCAGAATTAGGCTGGTTGAATAATTAAATGTTGGGCCAAATTAAATAAATTGCAGCATTTCCATATGATGGGACCTATGTAGCCATTAAAATGATGTAGTAGATGAATATTGATATGGAAAAATTGGCCACAATTACTGTAAAGAAAAATGTAAATAATGTTTACCATACGATCTCACTTTTATTTTATTTATTTATTTTTTGCAGTTTTGGCCGGGGCCAGGTTTGAACCCGCCACCTCCGGTATATGGGGCCAGCGCCTTACTCCTTGAGCCCACAGGTGCCCGATCTCACTTTTATTTGAAAAATGTGGATGTGTGTATGTTTAGCAGAAGAACTTAAAACTAAGCTAGTGGTGTTTCATCACCTGCTTTTCTGGGTGGATGTGTTATAAATGGCTTTTACTTTATTCTCTTTCCCTTTTTGTCTTTCTAAAGTTTTCCCCATGAATACTTAAATTGCCTTTTTAAACATAATTTTAATTTTTACTAGTTATTACTTTAGGAAGTCAAACAGTCTTATAAAACATAATAAAGAGCAATATTCTCCTTCTCCTCACCCCAGCCCTCATTTCCAGAGGCAAGCACGTTCTACACCCTTAGATGTTTCTTCCAGGACTTACTTCATTTTTCTAAATAATGTGTTTACATTGCCATCCTTTATTTTTCAGATCTACACATTCTACATTGACTTCCTAATAAAGAAGATGAAGACAAGTCTGTTAGGGCACCCTTGGAATACAATTCTTTGTGCATTCTCCCCAAATGGCTTATATCGTTTCTTCTATTCAATTTATATTTGTTGTTTTCATGGACTATGCAAATATTGTTCACTGCTGAGTCATGTAGTGTATGCACATTTCCTTTCCTAAATACATATTCCTTTTAAGGACTTTAATTTGACCCGGAAAGCCTTTCCACTGAGTGAAATGCTGAAAAAGATGTTCATTATTTTAATAGGGAAACTACCAAATGGATGCATCCTGACCCAATCCAAGATGCCCAAATAATTTCACAGATGGGAAAATATATCAATTGAACAGTAACATGAGTTTACACAAATAATATGCAATAAGTTGAAAATATATAAGCACACTTTATCCGTACATATGAGGTGGTGCAATTAAGGTTTATTTTGTGTGTGTGTCTTTTTTTTTCGAGACAGCGTCTCACTCTGTCACCCAGCCTGGAGTGCAGAGGTGCAATCACAGCTCAATGTAGCCTTGGACAATGGGTTCAAGTGATCCTCCTGCCTCAGGCTCCCGAGTAGCTGGAACTACAGGTGTGCACCAGCACACCCAGTTCATTTTTCTTATTTTTTTGTAGAGACAGGGTCTTGCTATGTGGCCCAGGCTGGACAGAAACTCCTGGACTCAAGCGATTCTCCAGTCTCGGCTGTTCAAAGTGCTGGGATTACAGGCGTGACCCACAGTGCCTGACCTAAAGGGTTATTTCATTTGCCAAAGAAGGAGGCATAGACTTGAACATACACTGGTTGGAGGAGGGAGTCATTCTCTGGAAGGTATGTTCTTGCTCCACCATTTTGTTCACTAATGTTTTAAGCCTAGTTATCTTATACTCAAACCACACTTAGAAACGGGAAATATTCCTAAATAATGGGCGGCACCTATGGCTCAAAGGAGTAGGGCACTGGCCCCATATACCAGAGGTGGTGGTTCAAACCCGGCCCCTGCCAAAAACTGCGGGGGAGGGAAAAAAAAAAGGAAAGAAATATTCCTGAATAAAGGCTAATTCTGATTGCACTTCCAAATTCTCCAAAACCACGTGCACATCCCATAGACAAAAGCATTGTAGGTCTTTCTTGTTTGGTATTTCTTGCATAACAAAACATAGTGGGTTCAGCCAGAGATAGCAAGTAACTCAAATTTGTCCAAAAATCCAGTCTCTGACTGGAAAAGGTTGAATCAATTGGTAAGCGTGTCATTGCCTGAAATTATAATGTCAAAGATCGCTTCTTACAGCACATATATTTAGTGCACTTCTGGGTGAAAATTTATCCCCAAACTAAAAATAAAATGAAATCCAGATAATAGTTGTCTGAAGAGTGGTATATGTTTTCAAAAGATATCATGAACAGATACTTTAAACAGTTCATATGTGGGGCAATTGTACAATATAATGTTTTATTTTTCTTGTATTTAATTGCTTTATTTTTCCAAGTATTTGGTATTTTTCAAATTGCTGGTGGAATCTTTTGTAAAGCTATAGAGTACCTCTCTACCTAGCCAAACACGTCAGATAATTTACCACTTTCATGTTTTACCTTTAGAGACACCTGTCTGGAATTTTCTCCTTTCCTGATCCACTCTGGATCAATTTTTCTCTTGAATAGGAAAACTTGTTTTCCCGGTTTTCTCTTTTCCATCCTCCTGAAAATCCCCTTTCTCTTCTATCCTGTGCTGGATTATCTGCTGATCCCAGTCCCCTTCCTCAATCTATGTCCTCATTTTGATGGAGCACATCCTTCAGTAACTTCTTTAGAAAGGTAGATAGGAGGTAAAAATTTTAAGACTCCACATTTACTAAAAATGTCTGTATTTTATATTCATTCCTGGTTTATAGTTTGGTGGGCTATAGAATTCAAGGTTGGAAATCATTTTCCTTCTGAATTTTAAAAACATTATTCTGTCTTTTTCTAGTTTGACAGCATTCTGACCACTATTTCTTCCTTACAGGTTTTATGAACTTTATTTCTGATGATCTGAAGTTGGAGGATGGCAGGCTTTTGAGAATTTCTTAATTATGCTAGGCTTCTCGAAGGCCCCACTGAATCTGGAAACTCACATTCTTCTACTCAGAAAAGTTCTATTATTTCTTTACTACTTCCTCCCCTTCATTTTCTCTCCTGGTTACTGAGATTTTAGATCTCTAGACAGATCATCTCACTTCCATTTTTCATGTCTGTTGTCATGTTTGAGTTCTGGGAGATGTCCGACCTCAACTGTATCTTCTCATCCATCTGTTACATTTTTATTTCTGCTCTCACATTTTTTATTTTTACATGTTCTTTCTTGTCCGTCTTTTTATGAGCTTCATTCTTTCTATTGTTTTATTACAATATCTTTTCTTATAGCGGTTACTAATTATAAATTTGGAAAAAGTGTTATTTTGCCCCTCTCTTCCTCCTTCCCTCCCATTCTTCCTTCCTTTTCTCTATCTCTTTTGTTCATTTTTTCTGATTGTTATTTTTAGTCTCTGCCTCCCATGTTGAAATGTGTCCCTTAATATCGGATGGACATTTAGGAGAGAGGTTCTGAACTGCTAACTGGAAGTTCCCTGCTTGTTGGTGTGACTTGTCAGCTGCTGGACTTCACTCACTAGAGGGGGATTGGGTGGGACCTGGCTTTCCCATTCAGGACTTGTAGTTCATATTTTTAAGCTTCTTTTATGAGCTGATCAGAAGCCTCCAGATTCCTGTCTGGGGTAGGGCGGGTTAGGTTTGGCTGCGGCTTTTTTGAGATCCAGCCAGGGAAAGCATATTTGAGGGTCCAACTGTTTAGAATGCAAATCCTGTTTGGAAGGCATCTTCTCCTGTTCTCATTTGAGTCCCACATCCACAGGTTGACCTCACCAGAAAGTAAATCTCACACATCTGCCTCAGTGATGATGGGTAGGTACCGAACAGTGAGGATCGAGGTTGGAGATCTGAGTGAGAGGCTCCTTCCTAAAGGTTAACGATGTTTAAGAGAACATTGTACCTTATGATTTAACTAAAAAGAAAACCGCATTTTAATGGGGTAAGGTAAATATATCCTACTCAAAGCAAATCTCACCTCATTACATGCAAATGATTCCAAAACGACACACATCCAGACCCTAAAAGATACCTGATTTTTCAGCAAGAAAATGTTCAGTAAGCAAGAGCCAGAAGCAAATTCTTGAACGTGGGGCTCTAAAGAACAATGAAAATAGATTCTCTGAGGACATCATGTCCTATCACCACTGAACTTGCTCCATATATAACCATGGCTACATTTTTCTACTCTGAGCCATTATGTCAGCAAAGACTACCTGGGTGCCCTTTTGTCAACTTAAGATGTGATCAACAAGATAGTTTTCTGGCCACTATTCATTCAGCATCTACTGGGTTCCAGGCCTCGTGCCAGGTAGTTTTTACACATTTTTCATACCTACATTACAAACCAAGTTGGGGCAGGTTGTGCCCTACACAATCCGAGGGCTGTCAATGATTTTTCAGGTCACATCAATGGTGGCCCCTGGGAATTGTGGAGTACCCAACCTGAGCAGCAATACATGGTGACTCTGGCTTCAGTCTTCCAAGCAATTTTGTAAGGGAGCTCAGATCATTCAGCAGATGATGGAACCGTGGTTCAGAGAGTTTAAGTCATTTGCTGAAGGTCTCAGAGCTAAGTGTTGGAGCTGAAATTCCAGTACCGCAGCCTGCCTGACTGTGAAGCTCTTACTAGAGTTCTGTTTCACAGTGGCAGGGAGGGCAGGGGGGTCTGAGGTTTTACGGGTCGGGGAAGAGGGGAACAGTGAGCTGGGCTTGGACCAGGTGCAGAGTCTGGAAGGAACTCAAGTGCAATGTGGCTATGAGGGCACAATTCCCCCCAGCCAGGACTAGTGAAGTAGCTGCCTTACTACAGAGCTTCTCCCCTTGGGAGAAAAGGGGGTGTGCAGTGCAGAGATGTGTATGCACACACGTGTGCATGCACACGCTTCAGTATGTGTGTGGGGGTTCATGATATCTGTGTATACACAGGCATATACATATGAGACTGCAAAGGGGATGAAGCCAGACTTCTACGTGCGTGGGAGGTGCGTGTACACATGCTTATACATGCTCCTGCACATGGCAGTTTACATGTCCAGTCCTCTTTCCACATGAGGTTCACATGGCCCAGGCAGATTTGGAGGCTTTTCTTGTTCTTTTTGTGTCTGCTGAAATGTTCTCAAGCACCTTAACCCCTTAACTGTTCTTGTAACAGCAACGTAGCTGCCAGTTACTCATTTCCTAGCCAAACACCATGCTCAACCCTTCACGCACAAATTATCTCATTGACATTTCCAGGAACCTTATGAGACAGACATCACACCCAATTTACAGAATAGGAAGTTGAGACTCTGAGAGGTAAAGTAATGTACCGGGGTCTCCCTGTTCATTATAGGCCAGGGACACATCTGAACCCACATTTGATTCCAAACATGGGCTCTTTCCAATGTATTCACTAATTCCACAAACGTTTGCTGGGTGCTTACTGCATGCTGAGTTCTGTTTTGATTGCTAGGGATGTGGCAGGGAATGAAAGACAAAAATCCCTGCCCTCGTGAAGCTTACATTCTATCGAACAAGCTAAGCAGTAAGGGCTATCAGGTGTAAATAATAATTGGGGAAAAACAAAGTAGGTGTTCACAGTGGCTGAAGTTCTGGATGGGGGACCAGAGAGAGATTTGAAGAAAAGATAACATTTGTATGAAGACCCAAAGGAAGCGAGGGAGCAAGCCACATAGTGATTCAGGGGAAAAGCATTCCAGGTGGAGGAAGGAGCCAGTTCAAAGGTCCTGGGGTGGGGCGGGGTGGGACAAGTATGCCAGCTGTGTTCAGAGAATGCCGAGGAAATCAGCATATTGGAGCAGAGGCTGTGCAGGGGAGAGTGGTGAATACCACGCTTCCTTTAGTGGTGCGATGAAAATGCGTGTATTGTCACTGCCACACATACAACAGTGTTTAACCTCTGACAAAGCATTTTCACTAAACTCCACATTGCTCTATATCCCACCTTCCTGGTTGGCCTCTCACACCAGACTGCAGAGATTGGAGCCTGCCCCGAGGGAAGGAGGGAGGCAACCTCTTCAGTTTCTAGTTGTGTCCTCACAAACCGAAGGAAACTACAGGGCTGAGGGCTGAGGCGGGTCCCATGGAGAGAGGAGAAAAGGCTTCCTCTCCCTGCAGTGGGGCTGCCCTCAGGCAACTTGGCAGCTAGCCTGCAGCAGCCCTGAAGGGCCCTGCAAAATTACGCCCCTGGAGCCCTGCCTTCTGCCTTTTTGTTGGAGACAAAGGGAAGCTCTGTTTAATTCTTAAGATCACACATTTCGCTAACCTGTTCTGTCCTAAGTGATACTTTACGAGGAGTTAATCTAATGGCTGATTATCTTTCATACCGCCACAGTGGTCGATGTATCCTGGGGACACCTCGTTGTTGAGCCAGCCTCCCTGTCCTTGGCAGAACCTGGGATTGGGCTGGAGAAATGGCCCCTGCCTTGCCGAGTCTGGGGCTTTGGAGATCTTAAGGAAATCAAGACCACCCAGAGGAAATCAGATACAGAACAAAACAAATCGAATTTTTGGAGGAAATTGCTTTTTGCCTCTCCTGTCTTATTCCCTTTTATTTAATTTTGGGGACTCCATATGAGTAAGTTACAAATAATCAACCTAGTATTTTCCACCCATTAATCAAAAAATATTAAATACTAAAGAATCCAATTTGGGGATGGCTGTTGAACCCAGATGGGTACAGTGCCAGATTGTCTGCTACACCCCAGCATCCTTTCAGGAAGGTTCTTCTTCTAAGCTCCCCCAGTGGCACCTTGTGACCCTTGTCTCCCTGGGCATAGGGAATTGGTCCCTTCACTTAAGGACAGCCAAGTAGTTACAGGAAAAAGTTGAGTACACTGACTACAAGTAGTTACGGGAAAAAGTTGAGTCCAATAGGGACACGGGAACCACCTGAGACACAAAGATTCCTTCACAGTAACAATTGGACCCCCAAACCTGGGTGCTTGTGGCTTGGTGGCAGGAGTTCAAAACAAAGGCACAAAGAGAGAGGCGGAGACAGAGAGAGAAGCTGAAGTTTGACAGAGGAGGTAAAGAGGTAACCAGCCTCTGGGTCCTGGATGACCTCTCTCTTCCCTCTACTGTTCTGCCTCTCCCTTTCGCTCCAATTCTTTTTGCCACCTTTTTCTCTTCCTGTCTCCAAGTCTGGTTTTCTCAATTGTGACTTAATATTCTAGTGGTAAAAAGAAAGGGGGGGGGTTTGATTGCAAACTGTGTAAGCAATAGGCTTATATCACTCTACTTGGAAACTCCAGTAGAAGAAAAGAGCTTCTCTCTCCTGGAGCCCATGTACAAAATCCCAGGGAAACCCCCTGATTGGTCTGTGTGGGTCACATGTCCCCCCTCACTTGGTAAATTACTATGGCCTGGGGGATGGGTGATTTGATTATCTGGCTTAGATCACATGTGTAGACTAGTGGCCAGGCAGATAGCCCCCATGAACCATATGAAATAAAAGATGGTCACAATATAAAGCAACTCATCATTATATCACAGTTACGGCTACCAAAAGAAAAGGCTATGCAGTGATGGCCACACATGGACCTCTCCATCAGCTGTCCATACACTCTGTTCCAGGCACCTGTGGGAAAAGAAATACAGACACACACCCTCTTTTGCACTGGAAAAGATGGCAAACTCAATAGAGAGTTTGCAAACTGACTTTGTAAGTGTCAGCACTTACATAGCAGACTGGTATTGGCTGGTCCCCTTTCAAGCTCCAAACCGCTTCCCCTGTGATTCACGAGGGCCTCAGTCAGGGCAGCCTGTGGAAGACAGTTCAGCACCACTTCCCCAGCACCCCCAGGGCAAGCTCTCAGGCTGTGGGCCATGTGAGGAAAGGAGGTAGGTTGGGTGGAGGGAAAAGATGCAGAGCTATCACCGTCCTCACCCAAGGACAGCCAGGAAAAGTCAGGCGACACAAAGAACTCTGGCCCAGTGGTGGATTCTCCTCCACGGTGGTCTCACCTAAGTTGGGGGCAGGGTCTGAGGAAAAGTGTCAAAGATCGTGGGCTTTGGGGTCAAACAAAGCAGGAACTTGTGCAAGTTGTAAAGTGGTGGTCCCATAGCCTGTGGTAACCTCATTAAGGCAGGCTACTACCTGTTGGCCCAACTTCTAGGAAGAACGGCCAAAGTGAGGATGAGTCAGGCAGAGCCTTCAGCTACAAGAGGGGTTCAGAGGGAAGAGAAAATGGGGGTGGGGCGCAGGGAATAGTTTGGCAAGCTCCACCCTGGGAACCATAATAGACACACTGCAGAGAGACCACTGTCGGGGCTGTCAGGAACTAAGGCTTCGAACCAAAACACAGAGGAAGAGGAAGATTAAGAGGAAGAGGAGGCTCTGTATTGCATGCAGTAATTGGAGAGTCATAGATGTTTCACTCTGCTAGTGCCTGTGGATGGGGTGACACCCTGTTAGCAGAAGGCATCCAGACACCTTATCTGGATGTAATTAGGGGGAAGGACTGCGTCATCCGGGGCCAGTTGTGGGGTACGGGCATATCCACCCATGTTGCTCTGAACTGCATGATTTGAAGCCCCATTCCCAGTCCAGTCTATGTCGGGGTGCTCCACACAGTGTGCAGTGCGGACCTGAGTGGCTGCAGCTGTGAGGCCGGAGTTATGGCACAGCGAATGCCTCATTCAACAGGGTACGGAAACCAACCACGTGCCAGGAACTGTGCACCCCAGCAAGGCACTGTGGTTCCTGGGAGAGACAACTACACGGGGCTGTGTTTGTGTTAATGTCCACGTGGTGGGGACAGCAAGGAGGGAGCCTCTCATTCTGACTGGAGGGGGTGGTCGGAGAAGGCTTCGAGAAGAAGGTGACACTTGAGCTTAAAGATGAAGGGTTTGCCAGACAGATCAAGAACGGTGGGAGGGCTCATCCACGGCAGAAGCAATAGCATGAACAAAGAGAAAGAACTCCTAACAGGAAAGCGAGGTTAGATCTTTGAGTCTGTAATGAGGGAGGTGAGGAGCTGGATAGGCACTTGGGCACTTGGATCCTGTGCTGCTTTTCGTGTCTTGCTGAGAGGTCAGGTCTCCATACCGAAGAGCGTATTCCGAGGGGCGAGGACTGAGGTCTTGTGTCATGCATGGAGGAAGCTCCATTTCCATCCCCTAGATTGTGGGCTGTGATGGTAGAAGTAATGAGAAGGGACATAGCCTCTTTTTCAGGGCATGAGGGTCTGAATGTGTCCTTCCAAAATTCCTATGTTGAAACTTAATTTCCAGTGGAACATATTGAGAGGTGGGGTCTTTTTTTTTTTTTTGAGACAGAGCCTCAAGTTGTCACCTTGGATAGAGTGCTATGGCATCACAGCTCACAGCAACCTCCAATTCCTGGGCTCAAGCAAGTTTCCTGCCTCTGCCTCCCAAGTGGCTGGGACTACAGGTGCCTGCCACAACGTCCGGTCATTTTTTGGTCGTAGCCATCATTGTTGTTTGGCGGGCCTGGGCTGGATTCGAACCTGCCAGCTCAGGTGTACATGGCTGGTGCCTTAACCTGTTGAGCCACAGGCTCCGAGCCAAGAGGTGGGGTCTTTAGAAGGTGATTATGTCATAAGAACAGAGTCTCCATAAATGAGATTAGTGACCTTACTGAAGAGGTTGAAGGGAGCTCCCAGGTCCTTTCTGCCATGTGAAGACGCAGCAAGAGGCATCATCTTATGAAGTAGAGAGTGGGCCATTGCCAGTCACCAGCACTGCCAGTGCCTTGATCATGGACTTCCGAGCCTCCAGAGCTGTCAGTATCTTTCTGTTGGTCATAAATTACCCGCCTAAGGAATTTTGTTATAGCAGCTTGAACAGACTCTATGTACTAGGCCCTTGATTGTATTAACAAATGCCTCCTGGGCAGGTAGATACTATGATAGAAGTTGGCAGATGTTAGAGCCCAGGCGTAGCAGTGGGGACTCTGGAGGACAGAAGTGTGCATATCCCTCCCACACGGTTCTAGTCACTTGTTCCCATGAATAAATGTGGTCCCAGTTTGCCAGCTCCCTGATTTTTTAAGAGAAGCCAGAAATCAAGTTTTCCTTTTGTTTGTTTGTTGTCACCCTGGGTAGAGTGCCATGATGTCATAACTCAAGCAACCTCAAACTCTTGGGCTCAAGCAATCCTCTTGCCTCAGCCTCCCAAGTAGCTGGGACTACAGGTTCCTGCCATAATGCCTGGCTCATTTTCTTATTTTGAGTAGAGACAGGGGCTCTCTCTTGCTCAGGCTGGTCTTGAAATCCTGAGCTCAGGCTATCCATCCGCCTTGGCCTCAGAAACTAAGTTTTTAGGTAAATTTTTCTGTGCTTTAAATGAGAGCAATTAAGTCAAATGTTTTTGTAACATCACACAAGACAAACAAAATTCACGCCTGAGCTAGATTTAGCTATCCACCGAGATTTCCTACCCTGTCATGTGTCACCCATCTGCCTGTCTATTTACCCCTCATCTATCCATTCATCCGTCCACCACCATACACACATCCACCCATGTATCCATTCATCCATACACCCTGATGTCTGTCCACCCAAACATACACACGACCATACACTCACTAATCTATCCATCCATCCATCCACCACCACACACACAGCCACCTATGTATCATGCATCCATACACTCTGTTATCTATCCACCCAAACACACATAACCCACCAATCTATTCACCCATCCATCCATCCATTCATTCATTTATCCATCTACTCACCTACACACATCTACCCATCTATCCTTGCCCCTTGCTATTTGGTTACCCAAACACACACACACAACCATACATTCACTCAGTAATCTATCCATCCATCCATCCATCCGTCCACCTTGCTATCTATCCATTCATACACACACATACAGCCATATATCTGTCCATCTACCCATTCATCCATAACTCTTCTATCTCCATCTATTCCTCTTCCACTGTGAAAGCACTGCCCTCCCAAACCTTTACAGGATAGAAAGACTTTATTGTTCCATATTCTCCACCTGCCCTTGGTCCTTAGAAATCTTATTTCCCTTCAAATACAAGCAACTTACATGTTTGTAAAGTGGTATAAATGTTAGTGAGCTTGTGCCTACCTCTTTTTTATGGGGAAAATTTTGCTTTCTCTTTATGTCTTTGCTGTGCTGCCTGAAATAGGAGGGTATTTTTTTCTCCCCTTGGATTTGAGCCTTTACAAGTGTTCCAGAACAAAATTAAACCAAATAGAGAATTAGATTCCCCTCCCTTTTCTTGGAAATATCTTGCCACTGGGCCAGGCTCCCTGGGAATTAAATAACTCTTCAAGAGGAGATCAGAAATAGATTTCTCAGTGGAGTTTCTGGAGGTCAGTAAATGGATTTATGGAAAATGGGTTAGGTTTGGTAAATTTTAAATTGTGATTGGGCGAATTATGTCTGTGCAAATAACCATTTTATACTTTATCCTTCTCTATCCATTTGGAAATCTTCCTCCTTAATATCCTGCTTCAATTTTCCTTCCTTACTTTACCTAAACATCTCCTCCATCTTGAGGCTAGTTGATTGCAAAAGCAGAGGGCCAAATAACTAATATTTATTGTGCCAAATTCTGGATATATGGGATAACACTCGTATTTCTGATTTCAGCAGCAGATACTCTAGGATGATCTAAAAAGAAGGACATTAGTAGGTATACAAAAGTCTTTGAGCCTTGGTTTTCTCTTTTGTTAAGTAGGACAAAGCTTCTGTATCTTGTTCTCTGACGAACTGACAATATCTTCAAAGGGTCTGCCAAGGGGACTGGCAGCACTATGACTAGTTCACCCTGGAAGTAATTAAAACCTTGCTAATTTTCTTAATATGTTCTCTGGGAGGTCTTCCTCCTGTCAAGTCAGCCTTTGTTATTATTTGAATATATGTGTGGGATTAGGCCTAGAGAGTGTGAAGCACAGGGAGGGCAGGTTTTGATGGAGTCTGAGGGGCACAGGGGAAGGTCTGCATAGAGGCTGCTGGAAAGGGTCATAGGAGAGGGGCACCATTCTGGGGATACTGGGAAGTATGAGGGACAGTCTGAAGGGTGTCAGGGGAAGGATGGAAGAGGAGGAAAAGGTGCCCTCTTTCCCACCTCTAGATCATTTGTATGGCCTGCTGCTTTCTCAGCTGGACACCTGTCTGGGAGGCACCGTGGTCCAGCAGAGCAGGATGGAGTCAGAGACGGAGCACTTCCCACCCACCACGCCCTCAGTCTTTCAATCAAATGGATGGAATTGCTCTGAGATGAAGCAAGATACAGTAAGCCAATGTCTGTGAGAGGGCCTGCTTTCTCTCCCAAGGGGCTGCTTCAGCCTGAGCTCAGTCAGTCTGGCACTGGGCCTGGAAGGCAGAGAAAGTTATTTACAACCGGAGCTCAGTGTGAGGGCAGGACAGGTGGCCCACTGTCCTTTAAACACCTGCAGATGTGCACGGGGAGTGGTAAGTACTGCCTTCCCTTGGTATCACAGGGCATTGGTTCCAGGGGACACCCAGAATACCTAAACCCTGGGAAGTTCAAGTCCTGATATCATAAAAATGTCATAGCATTTGCACATAACCAATGCACATCCTTCCATATACATTACATCAACTCTAGATTACTATAATACCAACTATAACATAAATGCTATGCAAATAGCGGTATACTATATAATTTTATAATCATATCTTTATTGCATTGTATTATATTTTCCATTGCTTTGTTTTCTGAATATTTTTGAATGTGGAACCCACAGGTGTGGTGAGCCCACTGCCTCACAATAGCAGCAGCCCTGAGAGCTTGCTCCGTGCCAAGCACTTTAGTGATGTTATTTCATGTAATACTTTCAACAACCCTTTGACGTAGGGACTTCTTGAATTTCCATTTAATAACTGAGGAAATAGAGACATGTGGGGGTGCAATGCTTCCCCAAAGCCCCAGCAAGTGAGGTAATACTCAAGAGCAGCGGCAGCAGGGACCATATGGCCTGCAAAGCCTAAAATATTTACTGTCTTTATAGAAGATAGTCATACTTTACAGAAAAAGTGTCCTGACGGCTGCTACAGTGGAACAGAGCTACTGCTAGGGTGGGAGGCAGAGAGGGAGGGAGGGAGACCAAGACCCCGGCTAGGTTGGGGGAGTCAGATAAGATTCTAACCTCCACTTACTAGCTGTGTGAATTCATCGAGTCCCTAATCTTTCCAGGCCTTCATGTCCCTCTCTTAAAAGGGGACTGGTCTTCCTGGGTCTTCCCCAGGGAATCTCCCTGACCTTCTTTCTCCCCAGTGTGGCTTTACTTTTCTTTGTATCACACACCCCTACCTTGGGCTACCCAGGTATTGCACACACATGTGTGAGCATGGTATACATGCATTGGTACGTGGACATGCACACGTGTGTGTACAGGACAGACACGTGCATGTGTGTTAGTTTATTGTCTCACTTCCACTCTGTTCTATCACTTTATCCCCAGCACTCTAAACACCCAGCTACTCAAATCAGGCGCTCAGTAAATGCTGGTTGAATGGAGGAGCAAAATAATGTCAGTTATTTTTAACAATTTCCTTTGCATCCCCCTGATAGCCAGCCGGGACAGTACTTTTGCCACCAGATGGTTCAGCATGAATGAGGGTGTTCTGATACAGGCGTATAGGCTTATCCAGGGCGGGGGCCCTAAGTAGGGGAAGGGCCCACACTGCTCCTCGGCTCTGCCCTGCCCCTGGGTCTGCGTCCCCTTCTGATACGCTCATCCGCCCTTCTCATTTCCTCCCGCAGTGGCCTCCCGTGGCAGGTGAACAGGGCAAACATCTGTGCAGCCGGCGAGCACCAAAGGCAGAGGAAATGTGTGCAATTTCCTGAGTGGCACCTGAGGAGAGTGAGATTTATGACAGAGAGGAAGGAGGAGTGTGGGGCTGGCTAGGCAGCTCGCTGGCTTCCTTTCTGGGGCACCCCAAGCCACCGCACAGGATGAGTGAAAAGTGATGGAGGGAAGTCATCTCAGGCCCTGGACTACAAGCGTCCTGGAGAACTGAGGCCTGGCTGCAAGGTGGGAGGGCTGCGGAACTGATTCTTTGTCTTGCAGAGAAGCTTTTTGCTTCTGAAGGGTTTACCAGGAACACCAACACATTTGCATCTGAACCCCCTGTGAACCTGTGTCAGCCCTGGGAGCTCAGGCTTCTTTTTCTATCTAGTGCTTCAGCTGACACACGCATCGCCATTCTCACAGTTCCCCCCACTTCTCTGGAGGGTGCAGAGATAACGCAGCTTCCTTATTTATTTATAACTGCTCTGACTTTCTGCTCAGGCCCCAGCTGCTACTTTTAGTTAAATCCTATAAACCTAGTTTGATGCAAGATTTTAGAAGTCATGGTTAGTTTCTTTTCATAAAACAACCAACCTCCCAGTCTCTCCTATTCCCCTTCTGGTCTTCCCCAATATCCTGCCTGGATGCACGGAGAGGGACTGTGACCCACATGGGTGGTGGCAAAGGGAGATAGTGGTCTTTGATTCTTGTTGGTTGTAGCTGAAGAGTGGCTGATCTAGGCTGCGCCTTGTCCTGAGCCTGGTGAGGGGTGACTGTCCAACTTTGGCCACATGGGGGAGGCCACTGCAACCTGTGGCTGGTGTCCTGTGTGGTTTGGCTCCTGTCTTGGCTGGGCTGGGTCCCCAGCATGTTTTCTGCCTGGTCAGCTCTCTCTGGGTTCTCACTCATGAACACCTGTCCTGTTCTCCAATCAAAACACTCTGCAGAGCCAAAAGCCGAGTAGCATCAATTTTACCTTCCAACTCTGTCCTTTTATGGGCAATTTCAAGCCTGTGCTGATGGTTTGAAAAATAAACTCTCAAACATGCTATAACCAGAAAGAGATGATGCACTTAGGAGGCATAGTTAAGAGAACGGGAAAAAGGGACCAAAGACGATGTCATCAGGGCTAATAGCAAGAGAGAGGCAAAGCGTGACACCGGAGGATTGGCAACTGTGGGCCGCAGTTACTGCCTCTGCGGAAGGGGCAGAGACCATTGAGAAATAAATACCTAGAAAAGGGGCTCACCCAAAAGAGCAACTGTCAGGTGCAGGGGTCAGTGACCTATGGCCCAGGGGCCTGCTACCTGTTTTTATAGTAAGTTTTCCTGGAAGGTGGAGGGTGGAAGACAGCCATGCTCATTCATTTTCATGTTACACAGCTGCTCTGTGCTCCCCCTGCAGTGGAGTGAAATATTTATACCTGGCCCTTTGGTGAGCGCGGCTGTTTAGGCTGAATTGTGTACCCCCAAATCCACACAGTGAAGTCCAAACTCCTGATACCTCAGAATGTGATGTATTTGGGGGTAGGTTTTTATAGAGGTAATTAAGTTGAAGTCATCAGGGTGGGCCCTAATCTGACATGACCAGTGCCCTCCTTATGAGAAGAGATTAGGGCACAGACATGCACAGGGACAAGACCGTGTGATGACACAGGGGGAAGGTGGCCATCTACAAGCCGGTGGGTGAGGCCCCAGCCGATAGCACCCCTGCTGACGCCTGGATATCTTGGGTTTCTAGTCTCTAGAATTGTGAGACAATGAGTTTCTGTTGGTGGTGCTTTGTGACGGTCACCTTAGCAAACGAATGCAGCTGCTAGAGTGGAATGAAGCTACTGGCATAAGCACAGGAGGGCAGAGAGGGGGTCGGGGGACTCACAGTTGACTATTCTTTGTCCCACTCCTGATCTATTGCTGGTGACCACCATTGGCTAAAGCCAACCAGAAACCAGCCAACAAAGTCATCGGCGACATTCAATAAAGGGATCAATAAATGTTGAGTGCAGAGAAAGGCAGAGAATGGATCTCGGGACAAAAAGTAGAATAACCAACACATACACAAAAAGTCAGGAGAATGTACCTATCACCCGATTTCCACAATCACTAATATTTTCCATTCTTGTTTCATCTCTCCCCAATTTTTTTTCTGGAGTATTTTAAAGCAAATCCCAGAAATTATATAATTTCATCCAAAAATAATTTAGTATGCATCTTTAATAGAAAAGAACTTGAAAAATGACAATGGCTTTATCATACCCAATAAAATTAACACAATTCCTTAGTAGCATCTCATCCTAGTCTGCTCTCAAGTGTCCCCATTGCCTCAAAAATATCTTTTAGCATTTGGTTTGTTCTCATCAGGACCCAAACAAAGTTAATATATCCTATCACACTTATTTATTGAAAAAAAAAATGGAGTCATCATCCCTTTGTAGACTTTCTCACATTCTGGACTTGTCTGTGTACATCATCGTGTTGATGTTGAACTTGTTCCTCTGTCCCTCGAATTTCCTGCAAAGACTTGATTAGGCTCCTAGGTGCTGCTTTCTATTGCACCACTCTAGAGAAACAGAATATCTGCTTCTCCCACTTTTGTAACGTGGAGAACAATCCGTGGGTTCAGAGACCTCAATGTTGTCTTCCCATTATCACGCTCTCTATTAACCTTCTATCCAACGGTGGTAGTGTTTATTGGTGATCATTGCCTAGTCCGTTAGCTCATTCAGGTTGGCAAGATGCCAATTTTCTAAGTCTATTATTCCTTCTGTACTTATTAGGCAGAATTCTTCTAAAAAGAAATTCTTTCCCTCATCAACTATTTAGTGACCCTCTAATAATTTTTGTAGAAAGACAGAATGGATACATATGTCTTTTTTTCATCTTTCAGAGTATTAAGCTGGTGAGACTAACTACCAAAGTTTTTTTCTTACTGTTATTAAGAACCCATAATCAAAAAAAATACATATTTGATGTGTTTAAATCCATTACAGACCTTTCTTTTGATGCCAAATTGCCCCATCTTTGTCCAGTGGGAGCCCCTTCAAATTGGCTTCTATGTCCTTTTGACTCGACACCATTAGCGTGTGATCATTTCTTTTGCCTTCTGGCACGATAAGATGGCCCGAGCCTCATTCTGTGCAGCTCTTCCTCCAGAGCAGTCATCAGCCCCAGCTCTTGGCGCAGGTTCACTTTTGCTAAGGAGAAAGCTTCTGTGTCGACAGTTCCCTGGGAAGAGCACAATCCCAGGGAAGCCAAGGAGCTTTAAAAACAAAAAGGGAAGTGAGGCAGAGGAGGTGGCAAAATCCTGGGGATGGGGGGTCTTCCCAGGCTGCTGCGGCCAGTTGCTGGGACGCTCAGCGTTCTGAGACAGGAGACTTGGAACGAACGCCCCTCAGGACAACCTCCCCCATGGCTGCCAGGGAAGCCAGCCCCATGTTGCCATCCAGCCCGTCCTGGTGGTCTCTTTGGCACTGCTCCCACGGATATTCCTCAGTGTGTGCTGGTGGCAGTGAGTGTGGACACAGCTTCACAACCAGGATGACACAGTGAGACATGGTTGGGGCTGCACTGACCAGGAAGTAAGGCAATCAACCCAGGCCCAAGTTGGGCCAAGTGGCCTTGGGGCAGTGCGTGGACTGGGCCTAGCGTATCCACCTCCCACCTCTCAATGTGCTCTTTCTTTCAACATTCACTCTGACACGGCAGCAGTCCCCTGCCCTTTTAGCACCAGGGAATGGTTTCATGGAAGACAATTTTCCCACAGAGTGCTCATGGGAGGGGATTAGATTTCTTACAAGAAGCACACAACTTAGGTCCCTTGCATGTACAGTTTGAGTAGGTTCACTCTGTATGAGAATCTAAAGTCGCTGTTGATGTGACAAGAGGCAGAGCTCAGGAGATGATGTGAGTGACAGGAGCGGCTGTAAATACAGATGAAACTCCACTTGCTCACCTGAGCTGTGTAGCCTGGTTCCTCACAGGCTGTGGACCAGAACTGGCCTGTGGCCTAGGGGTTGGGGATGGCGGTAACACAGGGTACACTGCCCACATTTCTTCCCTTAGAGGGGAGGTTGTAATCTGATTCTTTCAGATGATGGCCAGTTGTGAACTCCTCAAGAGACCTGAAAATGTTTAGCAAAAAAACCCACAGTCCCTACTACCATAGCTAATCCAATGGTCGAAACTGATATTCAGCATCTTATGCTTCCACCAGCCATTCTGCAAGTTTCTGTTTACAAGAGTGCTTATTACATACCCTGGGAAAGCATCCTCGCCTAGGTACCAAGACCTCTAATCTAACAGAATCTATGGCGGCAGGAATAGGAAGAGAAAATTCAGCACATCTGTACAAGGAGTGATAGTGAGAAGGTCAACCCTGCTTTCACCACTGGGCTTCTGGCCTCAGGCCTGGTTCTGGTTACCTGTAGGTGACACACCCAGTGTGGTGACCTTGCAAGATCCCCCAAGCTGGCCCTTTAGCTGAGACTTTACCAGGCCAGTCGTTGGGGTGGTGAGTTATATGGAAGATGACTGTATTCAGCAGTCTTGAGCTCAATGCGTCACACCTGGTGGGTAGTGAAATGTGTTCTTTGGCCTGTGACAATGTAATGACAACGTATCATGTCGAAAGATGGGCCTTCTCCCAACCCTCAGGTGGTAGCGGTGGTGGGGACACTGCAGGGAGGCTGACACCTCAGTCTTCCAGGCGCTCATCACCCTACAACATGCTAGAGGAAAAATGGCAGAATGATCTGGTCAAGTTTCAGCTAAAAGACATGTTGCAGGACGGGGACACTGGAGGTGATGGATGGACTGCTGCCTTTTTCCCTCCAGACACCTGCCCAACAAGCTGAGCCACTTGCTACTAGGAAGGAGTCCACATGTCCACAGAGTAAACCAAAGTCCTGGGGCAGCTCTGCCCGCAGGGAGGACGTCCTCCACCACTGGTTCTCAAGGACACCTACGCACAGGACCGTAATGTGGCACAGTTCATCTCTGGCTGGAGGCAATGTTATGTTAATGATCCCAGAGCCAAGGCAAAGGTTTCATTGGGTGGCTCTGAACATGCCAGTTTCCAGTGGGCTCCAAGGAAAAAGAGGGCTCCCCGGTACGTCCTGGCAGTAGTACAAGCTTCCCTGCCACTCAGGATGTGCGACCCCACAGTTGATAATGCTCCAGGGAGTTTAACAGATCTCAATGGGAGAGAGGCAGTAGAGACCCCTGAGATTCTCCAAGGACAGGTTGTGCACCTGTTGAGCTCTTGAACCCAGCCAGAGACTAACCACTTGACCATGGGACACCAAGAGAGTGTACTGTCCCACAGATGTTCGTTGTGATCTGAATATCACAGATCCAATGAGTACTAAGGTTGGGTGGATACAGCAGTAATCCCCTGTATGATAAAAATGACACAGTCAGGATTTGGCACAAGTTGATGATACAAGCAGATGGCCCAGACTGTCATAGCACCTACCTCTCCTGCACCAATGCCTTTCAGAGCAGAGGAACAACAGAGAAGCCCTATTGCTTTGCTGGCCATGTAAAGAAGAACTGCTTTTGACCTCCCTGTTATTAGGGACAAAGAAAAAAAAATAACTCCCCATATCAACAGCCACATATCAAGTGTCAGTAGTACCACAACTGGCATAGCAGCTATGCTGCAATTGGGGCTACCTCCTGGTGAAGTTTGCAGCATGCTACTGGCACTCTCCATGACGTGTTGGGTTTTGTAAAGGCCAAAAAAGTGAATTGAAAGGAGATGTGATGGGAGCCACTATCCCAGCATCCTTTTAGTCCTCAAGAGTGACAGTCATCACTCTAATTCCTCTTAGAATTAAATATTGCTTCTGATGTACTACAAATTTCATATCTTGGCCCAGGACAAAGGGTAGTTTCCAGATGGTCCTTCCTATCAAAATGACATTAGCCCTGTGAGCCCTGGAACCAATGTAGGGGATTTGCTATCTGTTAAGGATATTCATCCCAACTGCATTCTAACCAGAGTTATAATTGACAGCCCAAGGAATAAACCACAGGCAGATTTGTGGACTCTTCCCCACAGTGTCCAGTTACCCTGGCAAAGGTAATGGGTCTCTTCAGCCAAAGACCAATTGATTATACATTCAGATTGGTACTTCAATTAAAATGTGAGATTACAGAGGCTTAACTCATTTGGGTTTTTACTTGTGTTTCTTGTCTTTGTGCTGAAAATCTTGGCTCGTAATTACATTAATAAAAGTACATGCTTGCCGCCTCTATAATATACATAGGACAGTTTATAATGCCAATACCAGCAGCCTGCTCTCTGTGGGAGACTGTATTACGGCTCACCCACATTTGGTACCAGTGTCTGCAGAGGCTTACACATCCCTACCCTTTCGAATTCAGGCTGTGTGACTATCTTTGGTCAATAAAACGAGAGTGAAATAGAGTGACCTTGGTCATTCACAGCTTGGGCCTGGGTTCCTTTTCCTTCTGTCTCAATGGTTGGCAGAATATTCCAGACAGATGCTCTTCCCCCAGCTTCGGTCACAGAGGGAAGGCAACACAGATCTGAGCTGTAGTCAATACACAATGAAGACAAAACACTGGTGAAAAGAATCCCTTATTGCTGAAGGCACCATGATTTGGGTTTATTTGTTACTAAAACATAACAGAATCTAGTCTATCCTGATTTACAGACCATTGAATGTAGTTTAAGAGTTCTTCATTTCTTTCTTTCTTTTTATCGGGGATATATCCCATCAAGAATATACTGTCAAAACATTATTTTATAGAGTCAATTGCGATAACTCTTCTTTGTGCAGCTAAACGGCCCACTTAATACACTATTATCATTTGTTTCCATTTTTTCAACTGTTATAAATTTCCATTACTTCTTTAATTTTATTTTGGATTTGAAACATTTATATAGTTCCAAAGTCAAAATATACAACCCCTTCTGTTGCAGTTCAGCCCAGGGGCCATCCTGCCCCTCTACCCTCTTACTTCCCCTCTGATAAGTCTCCATTTTTATTTTTCTGTTTCTCCTCCCAGTATTACCTTTTGGTAATATAAGCAAATATATTTATTTATTCATATACCCTTCTTTCTCGAACATAGGATAGCATACATACTAGAAACACTTTTCTGGACCATAATTTATCCCACCCGTCCTGGTGAGGGCCATTTAGATTGTTTCCATTCTTCTATTATAACAATTATTGGCAATGGATATCCTTGTGCATAACATCATTGTGTATTTCTGCCAGTTGATTTTTAAGATAGAGTCCTAGAAGCAGGATTGTTGTGTCAAAGGTTAGATAAGTTTGTAATTTTGCTAGTTGGCCCAAGTTTCCCCCCACAGTGACCGTATCCTTTTGCATTTCTACCAACAACTTAGGGAAGAATCAGTTTTCCAACAGTCTATCAAAACGGTATGCCGCCAGACGTTGAAGTTTTGCCAACCTGATAGGTGAGAGATAGTATCTCAGTATAGTTTTAACTTGCACTTTTCTTATTCCAAGGAAGGTGAACTTCTTCCCATGCATTCAATGCACTCAGGGAGAGAATCAATTTGCATCTCTCCTGAAGACTGTTTCTGTATTCTGCCCATTTTTCTGTAGGTTTGTTGGTGATTTTCTTCTCAATTTTTAGGAGCTCTTTATTCATTAGGAATATTAATCCTTAGTCTCTGATGTAATCTATATTTGAGAGAATGCAAGATAGCATGATCCCACGAAAGGAATTCAGAGACATCTCCCAAAATTACTAATGCATTTTCTCCTTGACCCAGTAACCCCATGGAGACTCTGGACTTGACATTGCTGAGCTGCTGAACCAGAAGCTGCCTACCTCTGGATTTCCTGCTGTGTAAGAAAAATAAACACTTAGGGTAGTCAGATTTTTTGTTTGCTTTGTTAATTGAAGATGCTTTCCTACATTTATATATACACGGCAGTTTTTATACATATCAAACTACTGTAAATATTTTTAAAATGCCTTTTTCTTTCACCAAGCAGGTCAAGAATATCCATTCTTTCTCTCCAGTCTTTACCTGTCACCTCTCTCCTCCTCATTATCTCATATTTTCTTCCATTTTTGCCTCAGCATGATGTTATACTTACCCAGTAATTCAACTATTAAAAAGTAGGTTCTGATGCACACTCTATTGGGGGCACCACAGTGTACCAAAAAAAAATAGATACCCCAATACTGGGGTATCCTGGCTGCCATGACTCCACTCCAGAGGTGTCCAAGGTGACTGTGGAATTGACGGGGATGTTCACAGAGGCTGAGATCCATCTGGCCTCCTGTGCCAGCTCATAGCCTCCTTGGCTGTGTGTCTCTTTGGTACATTTTCTCTTCCTGAGCTAGGTGGAATTCAAGTAATTCAAGAAAGTCTTAGGCTTTGGCTCAGCTTATGGCTACCCTTATCATTTCATACGGAAGGTTCTAAAGTGAGCACTAAAGTCCATAGACTTCACCCTATAGAAATAAAAGCACTAGTACCTAAGAATTTATATTCTTGATTTTTTTGGGTTTTTTTTTAGAGTCAGAGTCTCACTTTTTTTTTTTTTTTACAGTTTTTGGCTGGGGCTGGGTTTGAACCCACCACCTCCGGCATATGGGGCCAGCACCCTACTCCTTTGAGCCACAGGCGCCGCCCTATTCTTGGATATTTATTACCTCATTTGTAATAGCAAAAAAAAAAAAAAAAAATAGAAGCAATATAAATGCTTATCAATAGGTCCAATAAATGATGGTACATTCACACAAGGGGGCATTTTTTATTGCTCCTTAAAAATGAGTTAGAGCTGGATCTATTGCCCTGGAGAGATGGCAAGATATACTATACTTCAAAAGCTACTGCAGTGAAATATGTACTATGTTCCTCTTTTTCTCTCTCTTTTTTCAAGAGACAAGTTCTCCTTATGTTGCCCAGGCTGGACTGCAATAGCTATTCACAGGCATGATCCTAGCTGACTGCAGGCTTGAACTCTTGGGCTCAAATGATCCGACTGAATCAGCCTCCCAAATAGCTGGGAATACAGGTGTCTGGCTTCCTCTGTATTTCTTAAATGACCAAACAAGCCCTTCCTTGTTTGTGGCTACAGATTTGTTTCCATTTCTGAGTATCTTTGGTATATGTTTGGCCTCAGTTTCTCCCTGTGTAAATTGAGGATACCAATAGTACTTCTCTCATAACACTGCAGTGAGGATTAAATGAATCCCAGTAGGTAATATGGTGAAAATAAGACTTGCCTTATAGTAAACATTAAGTAAATGTAACTTATTTTAAATGAACAGAGGTCAATATGTAGAGAGATGTTCTCAGGCTATTAATACTGGTTAGTGTAATGGGAGAGAAAGACAGAAGAGAGGGAGATAAACTGATTTTTGCAGAATGGAAATATTATTTATGGTAAGAGTTAAAGTGAAAATATGGAAATTAACATTCTAAGTTATATCTATGATATAATGAATATGGGAAAACTATGCATATGTGTGGAAAAATTAAAATATTGATTTAATTAGTTGACTAGTGTATGGGGCCATTTGTATCTTAAATTCTGTGACTATTTTCAGTGTTGTTTTTCCTATCAACTATTTTAAAAAGGGCCTAGTACAGCTCCTGGAACATAGATGCTCAACAAATGGCAGCTATTTCTATAAGAGTTTTATTTTGAGAATGGCTTCCCTAGCTGCTTCCTGTCCTTGGGCTGTCTCCAAACTTGGTGCCCCTGCATGGCAGACTTGAAGGAGTTCCTCTCTACTCCACTGCACTGCTGCTTGTTTTTCCTGCTTGCAAAGTTGTTTTGGTTCTTTGACACTATGTAAGTGGCCATGATATTCCTGAGATGGGGAGGTTATTCTGAATTATCCTGGGGACAGGAAGTCCAAAGTAACCAAAAGGGTCCTTATGAGAGGGAAGCAGGAAGGTCAAAGTTAGGAGAACATGATGTGGTGATGGAAGCAGAGATTGGAGTGATGCATCACAAGCCAAGGAATGTGGGCAGCCCCTAGACCAGACAAGGAAAGGATGGTCTCCCCTGGAGCCTCCAGAAGAAACCTTGGGCCTCCCCATAAGGTTCATTTCAGACTTCTGACCTCCAAAACTGTGAGAGGATAAATTTGTGTTGTTAAATCACTTAGTTCACAGTAATGTGTTTCAGTAGCAATAGAAAATTAATATAGAAACCTTGGCTAAAATAACCCTTAATGCATTGGTGTCCTGTGTAATCCTATTTTGCACACCTAGAGCTGAACTGATTGTTCTTTCTCTTTGAATTCCTTCTGTAAACAAATCCTAATCTCTTTTTAGGCAGATGAATGCCTCGGGGAGATGAGGGTAAAGATTCATGTTCAGAAAGGCAAATACTTACATATATGCAAACAACAAAAATAAGAGAACTAGAGGGAAATACATCCAAATATTAACAATGGTGGAAATATCAACGGATTTCCTGCCTTGAATTTTTGTGGATATTCCCAATGGTCTCTAACATATAGGCATTCTTTTGTAATTTAAAACATAAATTCAGGTGGTTAGGTATAAGATGGTCTAGGTATTTACACCATTCTCTGGCACCCTAGTTTGTTAGCATAAGAGCTAGACCACTATGAGCTGGAGTCAGGGGAAGTTTTGTGAAAGGGTCAGGAATCTGAGCACAGCCCAGAAGGGTATTTGAGAGGTATAGGCGTGAGCAGAGGTCATGTCCTGCAGGGGCATGCATGGAACCAAGAACAAGAGGGTATGTTCCAGGTTAATGAATAAACCCATTCGACTCAAGGGGAACATCTGAAGAGAATCTAATAACAGCACAAAGAAAAAAGAATAATTTATCGATTTGTGCTCGATACTGTATTGAATGCTTTGTTGCACTATCTCACTTAATCCTCCCCATGGTCTCATGAGAAAGGTTCTGGAATTATCCTAAATGTATAGATGATGTAATGGAAAAACAGAGATGACATGTACCTTGCCTGCAAGTGGGAGAGTCCAGACTTGAACCCTCGAATTACTACAGAGCTTATATTTGAGAAGTGAATTGAAGAAGTAAGTGGGATAAGAAATACCAGGTGTATTCATTTTCTGTCGCTGGTTAACAAATAAGCACAGTATGGCAATTTAACAGGATGCTTATAACAGCATAGTCTGTAGGTTAGAAGTCCAGAAAGCCTCACCTGGGTTTCTCTTTAGGGTCTCATAGGCTAAAATCAAGGGCCAGAATGGGCTCTTACCTGGAGGGAAAATCAGCTTCCAAGCTCACTTGAGTTGTTGTCCAAATTCAGTTTCTGTGGTTGTAAGACGGAGATTCCCATTTCCTTGCTGGCTGTTGTTGAAGCCTTGTAATGCTTCTATTCTCTTCTACCACCAGCTGAAGAAAACTATTTTTAAAGGGTTGTCTGATTAAATTAAGCCCACCTGTTAAGCTCCTTTTTGGTAGGTAATTATGGGGGCAAGAGCTCAACCTATTAACAGGTTCCACTCACACTCAGAGGGCAGTGGGTCATTCTTAGTTTCGGCCTGTCCCCACCAGGTTAGGAGTTTTGCTTTTTGTCTTGGCAAAGGAGGATCACCGGAGGTTTTATAGAGGGATGTGCCTTGCTGAGTATCAGGTTTTAGAGAGATTACCTGGCATTAGTGTCTAGTTGGGAATGAGATGAGCAAAGAGTGAAGACAAGGGGACCAAAAGAGCACAGGAGAGGTGACAAAGGCTGAGAGCAGAACAGGCTCACTGGGGAACTGAGAGGGAAGACAGATGGGAAAGAAATTAAGGAGAGCGGCTTCCTGGGCCTGGTGATTCATTCTGCAGGACGCTTGACCTTTTGGAACACTTTTGTATCCATAATTTCCTCTGACCCTCATTATGCACCTGTGAGGCAGAAGGCATTATTCTCTCCGTGTGATGAATGAGGGAACTGGCAAATCCTCGAACATCACTGTGCCTCAAAGGTCACACTCTGCATCTACGGCCTAGGCCGTACACTCAGCCCTGCTCTTCCTGGAGCTCAGCAAAAGGAAATTGCGCAGGTAAGACTTCTGGCCTCAGGACCCCAGGCCACCCTTACTCCTGACATCTGCCTCACTTGGGCTGTGGGCAGTTCCTTCCCCAGGGAAATATCTGGGGGAATCTGACTGACAGGCCTCCCACCGAGGACAGGAGAAATTCTTCTTACCTTCCTTGAGCCCCTGTATTCTCAGTGAGGCTGTGAGCAGGGGAGGGACAGAGATGGGATTTCCTCATCTCTGTAAGTGGGGAGGATAGGACTTTTTTTTTTTTTTTTTTTTTTATCATCGCTTTGATAAATGAAAGGGGCAAGAGAATGTGGAGGGAGTTGGAAAGAAAGCAAAGGAGGTGCAGAGTAGCCCCGTGATACCTGCTGATTATGGGCAACACAGGTCTATAGCAGGAAAATGAGGCCATCTCAGAGAGGCAAAATAAAAAGAAAAAAAACACTCATACTATGGCAAGGCAGAAACAACCCCTTTTAAGATTTTGGAGCTACAGCCCTAGTATGAAGCTAATTTATAGCTTTCATATGAAGGCTAAAAACCAATTATAGCACAAGAATATAGGGAAAAGGGCAAGGGCAGGGAGGGGAGGGTAGGGGAGGGGGAGGATGGGTGGAGGCAGGGTGATTGGTGGGATCACACCTACGGTGCATCTTAGAAGGGTACAGGTGAAACTTACTAAATGCAGAATGTAAAGGTCTTCATATAGTGATTAAGAAAATGCCATGAAGGCTATGTTAAATAGTTCGATGAAAATATTTCAGATTGTATATGAAGTCAACACATTGTGCCCCATGATTGCACTAATGTATATAATTATGATTTAATAAAAATAAAAAAATTAAAAAAAAAAGATTTTGGAGCTAATGTTTCCAGGTTTTGTATGTGACCAAGTGCATTCTATAACAAGTAACTACTGTTGTAGAATCTGCTTTGCGGCTGATCAAGACTGATGACAGGTGTCAAGGATGGGCTCCTGGGGCCAGTCTGCCTCTCAGCAGACTCCAACAGGGGCTGTTCCCCTCCCCTTAAGCAGCAGACAGGCGAGTAGCAGGCAAGCCCAGGAGGGTCTTCCCCCTGTCCAGAAGCAGCCCACTCACCCTATCCTAGGCTGCCTATTTTTCAGAAACAAATCACTCAAAAAAAAAAAAAAACCCACAATCACTCCATTAAGAAATCTAGCTCAATAATCTCAGCCCTCAAATGCTTGTTTTTTTTCCAGTCTGCCTGAATAGGAGAAAAGCAGAAAGAATTTAAAATGGCACGTATTGATTGGTTTGGCTCCCCGAAAGAGCGCACTTTTACTAGCTTTTCAAATTACAATTTATTCAATAGTGAAAAAGTAACTCAATTTGAGAGAGACACCCCTTAGGAGTTGCTTTTTCTCCACATAAATTACATCATTACCATTGTTCACTCGTCATTCTCTGGAAGCCACTGGGCAAAGCACAGTTCCTGGCACTTAGGAGGCAATCAATAAAGATTATTGAATTAATGACACTGTAACTGACAGGGAAGTTCAAATCCCAGAGACTTGGGAAGTTCGATGTATGCAATGAGGTGGATTTTCAAGATTTATTCCCTTTGGTCAGTACTAGGAAGACCACAGTGTTAGAATCAGCCTGAACCAGGTATGATGCCCCTTTTAGCTCTGGGGAATGCTTCACATCTCTGAGCCTTGGTTTCTGTATCAGTAGCAGGACATCACCTGCCTGTCTGGTGTAGGGGTGAGGGGAAACATGCCCTTTCCCCTGGAAGTTCGCTGAAAGATCAACTCACAATTAGGAGATTAATAAGGGAAAGGTTTATTTACCATGCACATGGGGAGAATCACTGAGTGACTACTCAGTATCCCAATGAAGTTCAGATACTTTTATACTTGCCCTTTTGGAGGGGAGGGAGAGATGAGGAGTATAGGTAATTCTGTTCAGGGGAAATAAATGGTTGTTAGAAAGGATGAATAGATACTTGGGTGAATGAATGGATGGGGGTAAACAGATTGACTTGTAAATTAACCTGAGAGACAGATCTCATGTTTAAAATGATCTGGGCCAGGTTCGGTTGCATTCTCCATCATTTTTTCCTGAAATATATTGAGATAATAGGGAGAGGAAGGGAAGTCTGTTGTTCTTTTGGCAAGCCTCTTTCAAGGGCCTGCTAATCTCTAAGACCCTTAAATCCAAAATATTCTTTATACCAAGGAGTCATATTTTGGGGTGAAATTTCTTGAGCTCCCTCAGTGGTGAGGATTCTAATAGATGCTCTCTACCAAACAATTCTACAGGACCAGAACAAAGAAGGTGTCAGGAACACCCTTGCAGAATGGTGCCTCTATGTCCTGTTTTGCTGGAGGCTGGGATTTGGTTTCCCAAAGAGGAGACATCCATGTCTTGAGTCCACTAAAATAATTGTTGAATTAAAGAAAAGGTTGGTTCCCTTTACTTCCCTCGGCCTATTCCTTGCCTGCAATTCCAGAAGTTGCCAGTAGGGCCAAAGAGGTACAACAACTCAAAATTGTCCTGAACTCCACTAGCGCCTCAGTTTAAAGAGTAAAGTCTTTTTATATACATTCCCTCCTCCTTTTTTGTTCTATTCAAATTATCTGAATTTTTATTTTTACCACAGTAAAAGGATACTTTTGCATACTACTTTCTCAATTATTTCACTGTTAAAGTCTTGGGTGCATCTTTGCATGGAGCTGTGAGTTGCAAGTGAAAAACAGGATAAAGGGGAAATAACCCTTGCAAGTTTCTGGGTTCCTGAATTTTGGATCTGTTGATGACAACTTGGGAGAGACATGTCCTTCTAAATGTTCTGAGAGGCTTTATTAGCTTCTAGAAAATGAGTAGTTAACTCCAAGCTCAAACATTGGAATTAAGAATAAAGGTCTTAGTAGCATGATGAAAAAGACTTCTTTTTTTCCCCGTTGCATGGGGCTTTCTTTTATTTTTAATATTCTTTCATTCAAATCATTTCATTCCATTAAATTTCACTTCGTTTCATTTTTATTCTTTGTTTTCATTTTCTTTCTTTTAAAAATTTATTGGGTACTATTTTGTAGGTAACCCTGGGGGCATATCTGGTCATACAGATTTTATGTATTCTCCTGGTTTATATTTAAACCCTGGGGGGTATATCTGGTCATACAGATTCTATGTATTCTCCCAAAATTCATATGTTGAAATCTGAACTCCAATGTGATGGTATTAGCAGGTGAAAGCCTTTTGGAAGTGATTAGATCATGAATGGGATTAGTGCCCTCATTAAAAAAGGCCTAGAAATGTTCATTCTCCACGTGCACCTGTGAGAACACAGCAAGACGGGGCCATCTATGAATCAGAGAGCAGCCCCTCACCAGACATAAATTCTGCCAGCACCTTGATCTTAGGTTTCCAGACTCCAGAACTGTGAGCAATACATTTCAGTTGTTTATAAGCTACCTAGAGTGTAATAGTCTGTTATAGCAGCCCAAATGTACTTAGGACAACTGGGACCAAATTAAGTCTTTGCCTCATGGAGTTGATATTCTAGTGGGAGAGGAAGACAATTGAACAATAAACAAATATGAAATAATGGCAGGTAGTAGTAAGTAACAATTAAAAAACAAAAATAAAGCAAAGTAAGGAGATAGGGCATTATGGAGGTAATATTTGTGCTGACAAAGTCATACTGAGCCTCTGTAGATATTTGGGGGCAGAGGAAATAATGCAAAAGTCCAATGGCAAGATTATGCTTTGGCTGTGAAGAGCTAGGGGCCCAGGGTGACCACAGCACAGTGAGCAAGGGGGGAGGTAGAGAAGAGAAAGCTGCAGATGGGTCCAGGACCTGGGTTACAAAATCTTGGAGGATGTGGTGGTGACTTGCGATTCTATTCTAAGTGTGCTGGGAAATTGTTAAAAGGTTTTGGGGGTGGGTGTTCTTTTTTAGAGACAAAGTCTCATTTCGTCACCCTTGGTAGAGTGCTGTGGCAACACAGCTCACGGCAACCTCCAGCTCTTGGGCTTAAGCGGTTCTCTTGCCTCAGCCTCGTAAGTAGCTGGGACTACAGGCACCCGCCACAATGCCCGGCCATTTTTTGGTTGCAGTTTGGCCGGGGCCGGGTTTGAACCCGCCACCCTTAGTATATGGGGCTGGCTCCCTACTCACTGAGCCACAGGCGCTGCCCTGTTAAAAGGTTTTGGATAGTAGATTGCCATAATCTGACTTTAATTTCCAAATGATCACTCCAGCTGATATGAGAAGATTGTAGCAGGGAAGAACAGAGTTAGGGGACCAGTTAGGAGGCTGCTGCAGTGATCCCAGGAAGGAGCGGCAAGAAGCAACAGGAGTTCAGAATTTGAAGGCAGATCCAACAGGATTTGTTAATGGATTATATGGGGAAGAGAGGAATTAGATGTAATACCAGGGTCAGCTTTGTTCAGATTATCCACTCAGGCAATGGGCAAAAAATCATTTGTATTCTGGCCCACAAGAGGTTGTTGCTGCCATAAAGAGAATCTAAGGAAAAAAAATCCTACAATTTTGGAGCCAAATTGGCGTTTGCAGGAGTAGAGGGCAAATGCGACTGAAAGAAAGATGCTAATACAGTTCTACAGTCAGAACGCTTGGATTCAAATCTAGGATCCACTCCCTACTGTATGACTGAGGGCAAGTTATTTACCTTTTAAAAACCTGTTTCTTCCTTCATAAAGATGATAATAGCGACTTCATGGTGCTTTTTATAATGAAGTATTCTATCTAAAAGAGCTTGGCCTATAGTAAAGGGATCAAAAAATGTGATGTATGGCGGCATCCGTAGCTCAGTCGGCAAGGCTGCTGGCCACATACACCTAAAGTGGCAGGTTCGAACCCGGCCTACTGGGCAACAATGACAACTCCAACCAAAAAATACCCTGGTGTTGTGGTAGGTGCCTGTAGTCCCAGCTACTTGGGAGGCTGAGGCAAGAGAATCACTTAAGCCCAAGAGTTAGAGGTTGCTGTGAGCTATGATGCCATGGCTCTCTATCCAGGGTGACAGCTTGAGACTCTGTCTCAAAAAAAAAAAAAAAAAAGTGATGCTATTAGTTAGCCATTGTTGTGTTATCAGTCCACCCCACCCCCAAAACTCAGTGGCTTCAAGTAAGGATCATTTATTTACTGCTCATGAGTCCACATGTCAACTTGGAAGCTCTGCGGATCTGGGCCAGGTTGGGCTGGTTTTTTGTAGCTGTTGGTAGGAAGCTTGGCTAGGAGCTCACTGGTCTAGGATGGCCTTGCTCACATGTTTGGAGATTGGCAGGCTGTTGGCTGGAGCCGGGGGTAATGCAGCCAACAACAGGCTGACCTTGGTTTATCTACACTTTGGAGGCAAGGGCCCCAGGGAGAGTGTGACCTCTTGAGCCTTAGGCTTAGACCTGGCACTATGTCACTTCTGAGGCATTTGAATGGCCAGAGCAGGTAACAGGTTAGCCCAGATTCAAAGTGTGGGGAAATACTCAATTGTCAGATGGGAAGACCTGCAAAGACATATTGCAAATGATGTGCATAGAGGGAGAGCAGGTGAATCAGGGCCACTTTCGTAATAAATCTACTGCACACATTAGGGGCCATTGTCACTGGTAGGTACTTGTGATGGTATTGATAGTTTATTCAACACACGAGTGTAGGTTTCCCTGCTATCCTAGAAAAAGCCATACCTCTGGGTTCCTAAATCCTGTCATCACTAGAGCTGGGTTCTGGGGGCAGCCGAAAAAGCAGGAAAGTTCTCTTTATCTACATCTCTTGAGCTGACTGTTTTCCATCTCCAAAATCAGCTGACTCCTCCCAAACCATGAGCATGCAGAGTGGGAGATTCCAGCTTCCCTCAGGACCCTTGTCAGTCTGCAGTGGAGGGCATGGACCTTGGGAGAAAGCTGACATGGGCTTTGTCAGTAGCTGAGAGTTCTGGATTTCTGCTCAGCAGTCACCACTTCCCAGAGCATAAGCAGAGTGTTCTGAGGGAGAATGAAGAGGTTGCATCATGGGGTACTCCCAGCATACAGGAGGTTCCTTAGTCCTTTTGTGTTGCTACAACAAAATGCCATAGATTGAGGGGCTTAGATACAAATAGATTTAGTCTTGCCAGTAAGGCTGGGTGGTCCTAGATTTGATGTCTTCTGAGCACCTGCTTCCTGGTGCATAGGTGGTTGCCAGATGAGGTGAGGGAGCTCTCCAGGGCCTCTTTTATAAGGGCTCTAATCCCATTCATATGACCCATACTCCATCCATACATTCCACCCTCACGCCTTAATGCCTACCGAAAGCTCCATCTCCTAACACCATCGTAGTAGGAGTTAGAATTTCAACCTACAACTTTGGGATGAACAAGAACATTCAGTTTATTGAAAACCATGATAAAATTGATGGGGTTAGTTTTAGGGTCTCAGGGACCCTCTATCTCTGGCTCTTCTTCCTCTTTCCACATTCTCAGGAAGACAGTAATTACTTCCCAAAGCAGTGACTAACAGTAAAATCTCAGGCGTGTGTGTGCATGCTTGCAGCATGTGCAAGGAGTTAGATGGGGATGGGGAAGAAGGAGATTTGGGGGTGTAGGAGACAGAGAAAGATTCTTCCTCTTATCATGAGTACTTTTGGAGTTGTGAACTTCGTAGGAAGGTAGCTTCAGAGACAGGGTTACTCTTGATCCACATAAATTCCATGTCAAGAGAGACAGGGAGGAGAAGCAGAGAGCCTCTATTTTTCTGTTGGTTCTCACAAATGTCCTTGGATGGGCACAAAGTGCTTATTTGGAGCTCTGAAATCTCCCAGTGCAGAGTTAAGCAGGCCGGACCTACTGTGACTCCACAGGGCTAATGCCTCAGCTGTGGACTTGGTCCTAAGGGACCACCTAGCACTGAGATGAGCTGTGTTTCCAAAGGACCGGTAAACTTGGCAAACAGCTGAAACACATGTGGAACACATCTTTGCATGGACTGGAGGAGCTTGTAGATGTGGACTAGAGCTGACTAGGTGGGAGCTGTAGTCAGACCTTTCTGTTCCTCAGTTTCCTCCTATATAAGGGAATAAGTTGTATCAGACAATCTTGTGGATTCTCTCCAGATACACATAACAACATAACAGACCTACCTATCTGTGGCCTGAACAGACAGGGATTTATCTATTTTATAGAAATCAAGAGTTAAGTAATCCAGGGCTGTTGCGGCAGCTCAGTGACGACATATGGCCCCAGTCCTTTCTGTCTTTCTGCTTTGCCATCTTTAGAGTATTGGCTTGTTGTCTCATGGTCACAAGATAGTCACTGCACCTCCAAGCATCATGTTGTTGTTCTATGCAGGGAAAGGGCAAAAAAGAGAATGAAGATTTATACACACAAAATCTGTCCTGGTTTAAAAGGGAAGGGCTTCCTTAGAAGCCGCAACCAGAAGATTCATGCTCGTGTTTCATTGGCCAGAACTGTGTCCCATGGCCACTGAACCGGGATGGGAGCCAGGTTAGCCAACCCTCTGGGTTGGCTGCAAACACCAACCACAAATTCATATAGTCCCAAGAGAGCACCCTTGGGTCCTCATTGCCATGGGAGCTCTGGCCAGTCAGGCGTCCTGCTGAGGGCCCAGGTAATACCATGGGACTGTGAGTTACATTAAGAAACGGACATTGCTTGATCTCAGTTGGCTCTTCAGGACGTAGTTCAGGGCCTGGTACCTTACAGGTGCTGTAGGCATCAGTGAATGAACAATTTTCACAAGTGCTTGGACCTCAGTGGACTAGGGCAATCAGGGAATGGAGGTTTTAGATAAATGAACTTTCTGGCAGCCTGAGAGTGAAGTAGAAAAGCTTTGGATCTCAAATTAATTCCAACAATACTGACTGAGTGGCTTCCATGTCCAAGGCTTCAAAGTGGAAAAAAAAAATGCTATGCATGTGTCAAGGTTATGGTCCTGCAGGAAACAGAGGACATAATCGAGTAAATGGGGGAGTTTAATAAGTGACTAATTAGAAGGTGTGGCAGGGGTAGGGAAAACCAACAATGGTGATGGAGTCCCCTGGGGCTAGCAGTACTAGCCAGCTGTTACCATGCCTAGGCTGAAAGAGTAAGGGGAGGAAGTAGATCCCCAAAGAAAAAGACAGCTATAGCTGCATCTGGAGAGCTACAGCAGGTTTGGGGTCCGGAGCTGGAGCTGTGGGAAAGGGCTGCTTGAGAGGAGCTTGAGGTGAGCTCAGCCACTGGCCACTGCCACAGATTGTGGCCTGGCACAGAAGGAACTGGGGGAATAAAAGCTGCCCTCTCTCTTTCCTCCCACCACTGATGGTGTATTGGTGCATCTCAGTGCTGGCCCCTATCAGAAACCAAAAGGGAAGGGCCCCACTGATGGTCTATTGAGAGCAAACTCCAGGGCCCAAGGTAAGGAGAAGGGTGACAACTGTGATTTATAATCGGAAACATGTATTTGGTCTTTGTATCCATTCTTGTCATAGACATCCTGAAACCCTTGGGATTTCATAAATGGTAGGAGTGATAAAGATGAATAGAGTATCTTGAGTTATTCATAACAGGCCCCCTTCAAACACACCATTTATGTTAATGAAGTGACTTTTTTCTTTCCTTTTTTTTTTTTTACTTTTGGAATTTCAAACCTTCATCCCACACTAAACCTCCCTCACCGTGACCTCTGGGGAGAGTAGAGGGACTGGAGGATAACTTGATCGTCAATGGTCAGTGATTTAATCAATCATGCCTATGTAATGAAGACTCCATAAAAATCCAAAAGGCTGGGGTCTGGAGAGCTTCCAGGCAGGTGTACACATGTATGTGGAGGTGCTAGGAGGGTGCGGTGTTCAGAGATGGCCTGGCCGCTCCTCCCCTCCCAGACACACTTCCGTGCATCTCTTCTACGTGCTGTTCTAGCAGGTGCTTGAACCCGAGGAGGGGGTCATGGGGACCTCTGATTCATAGTCAGTAGCACAGGTGATGATCTGAACTGGTAAATGGTGAAGGAAGACCTGGCTCCTGAGACCTGGGCCTTAACCTGTGGGATGGGAAGCCATCTCCAGGTACACATGTTAGAATTGAGTTAAATTGCAGGACACCTAGCTGACATCTGCCACGAAGTGGAGAATTGCTTGGTGTGGGCCACTTCCCCCCCCACATTTGGTCACAGAAGTGGTCTGGGTTAAGGGTGAGTAAAGGGAAAAACAGCTGCTCTTTCCTATACACATCAAGAGAGAGGTGGGGAGGGGAGGGAGATAAACACTTTTTGGCACAATGCATAATTCTACTTGAGGTGGATATTAGTGCTCCCACTTTGGAATAGTGAAACACAGGCCCAGAGTAGTGCCTGTCCAGGCTCACGTGCCTTGTTAGTGGACAAGCCTGGACTAGTGCTCCGCTCATCTGACTCCCACTCCAGTGCTCCTTCCTCATTTCCTGCCACCCCCTGCACCAGCCTCCAGGGAGAGAGCCTTCTTACTCCAGCCTCCAGGGAGAGAATTCTTCTTGGGAATGCTGAGGCCAGGGTGGGAAAGAACTGCCTTTCTGGGTAGCAGAGTAAATTCTGCAAAATGCAGGACTGGAAGTTGGGTGCCGGGGATGGGATTTTCTGCTTAAGCCTTTTTAAGATGAAAGAGCACTGGGTCAGCAGTCATTAAGGGCTGAGTTCAGGGTGGGCCCCGTCACCAACAACAGGTTTTATTTATTGAGCCTGCTGTGCCAGGCACTGTGTTAAATGCTTCATATTCATCATTACTAACCCTACCAGAACCCCTTTACTTCTGTTTTACTGGCCTGAAAACTGCAGTACAGAGAGCTTAAAATACTTGTTACAGGTAGAAATAGGATTCAAAATCAAGGCTGTCTAGCTGCAAAGCCAAACTCCTTCCTTTACTCTGGTGGTTGTCCTTCTGAAGTCTGCAAGCTGGGTTTTCTTTCTTTCTTTCTTTTTTTACCTACTTGGACTCCAAGAATTTTGCAAGGAAATAAATCGGTGGCCAATGCCATAAAATTATACAACTTCACATAAAAATCTGGATATCTGAATTCTATTGAAAAAAGTGGACGGTCATAAGCCCTGGACCTACATTTTTATATGGCAATAACTGGCTGAAACTGAGTAACAGCTGTTCTCATGGTTGCCACAGTCCGCACGCCTCTCTGTTGCCTCCAATACTGTGGCTGAGAATCAGTTGCTACTGCTTATCCTGTGTGAACGGTGGGTTCTTTTACACTCACTCCACTGCCCTTAGTTATGTTGCCTGCTTGGTTCCAGTAGGCATTTGGGCTTGCAATTCCAAAGTGCCTACTTCATTAATGGTCCAAGATAATCTACTCAAGTGGGAGAAGCAAATATTGTACCTTCTATTGTTATATGTATTCTCTCATTCCTTTTTAATGTTTACTTTCATGTTTCATAATACACTTCGTACATTAATACAATAGTCATGGATATAATTTATGCATAAATTATCCATATACATGGAGGTTATTTGCTCAGAATCATTTTTTCCGTAGGACTCCAAGATAGAAGAGTTTGAAGATCACTGCTCTCAATCACATTTACACTAGCTGTCAGACACTTAGAAAGTCTCTTTTTGACTTTCTGGACCTAGATTCTTTTTCATTTGGGAAATGGACATATTGGTACTGTCTTCCTGGACTGTTTTAGAATTCCAAACACTAGCAAACTGTGAAGTGCTGAGGACTAATGGCAGAAAGCCACTCTGGGAGAAGTCAGCAGCATGTACAGGATGTGGTGGCTGCTTCTCTCATGCTAATGTGGATCTGAAAGGGTGATTGGAAGGCTCCCTGTAGGGTGTGGAGTCATAAAACCAGAGCTTCTGGCCGACCTGGCCCAACCCCCTGCACAGCAACAAGGATTGATTTTCAGGTTCATTAGTGCTGTTGATGCACTCCTGGGGCAAGACAATAGCCCTGCTCTCATTAAAGAGAAGCAGCTGCCCCATTTCTGTTCGCCTTCCCCTCATCTCCAGCCTACAGTTGGTCTCTCAGGGAGAACATTTCCATTTCCTTCAAACCCACTGGCCTCCTTTATCCCTGGGTTCATTCTGGCTTGGGGAGAGTCAAGACTTAATGGCAGTGACTCAAACACAAGTGAGGGTGTCAGCTGAGTGCTTACCTTAGTTAATCATGACAATGCTCTGGGACAGGATATTCCATGCACTTACTTCTTGCATTCCAATGACTAAGGATGTTTTTACAATTGCTGATATCCCCAAGGAATTGAAAGGTCAAATTAGCCAGATCACATACAGCCTACCAAGGAGGATCAAGCTCTACCTAGGGGCAAGTCCAGGGATAGCTGGACATCCTAGATGGAGCTGGAATCTAAACACCTGCAATGTGCCTCCAAAGCTCCTCTGGAGTGCTCTGAATGAGGACGGTGAGAGCCACTGGGGTAATGTGACAGGCAGTGATCACCAGGAGGAGGAAGGAGGAGTGGAATGTAGGACAAGTTCTGTGCTGTTTCTATCTCTACCTTAAGGTGAGGAAGGGAAGCGTATGTGTTTGTGGGGGAGCGGGGGACGTCTCCATACTCACCCTGTTTGCAAAATGATCCTCCAGCAGAAGAGGGCCAGAGACTGTGGAGATCCTAAGAGCTACTGTTTTGCTTTTTTTTTAAGGCAGATTCTCACAGTCACTCTGGGTAGAGGGCCAAGTGGTCCTCGTAGCTCACAGCAATCGCAAACTCTTGGGCTCAAGAGATCCTCCTGCCTCAGCCTCTGAGTAGCTGGGACTACAGGCACCCATCACAATACCTAACAAGTTTTTTCTTTTTCTATTTTTAGTAGTGATGGAGTCTCATCCTTGCTCAGGCTGGTCTCAAATTCCTGAGCTCAGGTAAGCCACCTGCCATGGCCTCCGAGTGCGAGGATTATAGGCATGAGTCACCATGTCCAGTCCTAAGAAGTACTGTTTATGGAGCACTTTTTCCCTTTATGACTTCGGCCCAAACTTTTGTGGGTAGGTTTTTACAGATGAGGAAACCAGTGCTTTGAGAGGCTCAGTAACCTTCCCAAGTTCTCCAGTTGAAAATGGCACAGTCTGCACTTGACCTCAGGTCTGCTTGTTTCTAGTGTCTATTCTTTCAACCATTAGGCACAACATTGTCATTCCAAGAACATTTTTAGAAAACATAGATCATTTCAAATTGTTATTATTGTCATTATAACCCAGGAGCTAAGAGAGGTAGGGATAGGTAGACGGGAGCTTTGTTCAATCTTTCTGGGCCTTTTGAGCATACGGTACTTTATTTTCCATTATTGGTTGGTTACGTTTAAGGCAAGAAGGAACCGAATTTCAGAGTCTTATATATCTGACTTATTAACACTTGATCAGGAGAGAATGTCAAAGCTATCAAGTGTGATGGAGGTGTCTGTGGATTTCAATTATCCACCAGAATCTCCCATGTCAAATCCAGTCTTTGGCTGAATTTAGCCCAGAAGATACAGGAGGGGTGAGGCTGCCTGAGCCTTGTCTGAGCCTTTGCATGTGGGGGTAGGAGGAGGGTGAGGGATGGGGATGGGAGTTGCCATATATTTATCAGTGCTACTAATTGTAACACTGCCTATGGACATGCACCAAAATGAAAAGCTTATTTAAAATACATGAGAGAGGGCAGTGCCTGTGGCTTAAGGAGTAGGGCACCAGCCCCATATACTGGAGGTGGTGGGTTCAAACCTGGCCCTGGCCAAAAACTGCAAAAAAAAAAAAAAAATACAGGAGAGAGACCAACAGTCATTTAAATAGCTTAAAATAGTGTGCAACCCCACCAACTGTAAAATACTACCTTGTTGGGAGATCCAGTCCTAAAAAAGATTTTTCTCCTTGGTTCTGAGAGTACATGTAGCTTCAGTCTTCTCATATCCAGGAAAATTCATTCATTCGTCATTCCACAAACATTTTTGAAATTTCCTACTATGCTAGGTGCTTTGAGGACATTAAGATGAGATTGACTAGGGTCTTTTTCTCATGGAGTCCTCAGGTCATTAAAGGAGATAAGACACATATAAAAATATACTGACAGGTAGACAGAAGAGGGGATGGCAATCCAGGCAGAGGGAGTGGCCTGAGCAAAGATCTAATTCTGGAGGATGTAAAACCAATACGCTTGAAACTGGGAGGAGCCTAGCTTGGCTCAATGGGGGATGGGATGCAAGGGAAAGCATCTCCTAGCAGGGAAGAAGTATCCTCTGATGCCTGACCTCATTCCTCAAGATATGAGGATGTACAAGACAGAAACAGGTCCCAGGAAGACCCAATGGTCAATAACAAGAGCTAAATGTGGATAAAGTAAAACTCCAGAAATAACACAAACTTGGAAATTGCCAAACCTAGGGCACAAATGATGAAGTCACAAGTTCAGCTGAAAGCTTGGCATGAGCTGCAGATTTACTGCGTTTCAAAGGCAAAACAAGAACTTGACTTAGTCGTGGGCTGTGGAGAGTGGACAGGACTTCCAGGGCTGGAGAGAACAGCCAAGGGCACTCTGAGCAGAGGGAATTGCCCAAAGAAGGGTGGGGAGGGAGGAAGGTATGCCTGGGGTGGCTGATGCCACTGGTTGGTCCCTCCGTGAGTCAAGGGTAGCCCAGATTTGGAGGGCTAGGTTCATTTCTAGCTCTGTTACTTACTCTGCACCCCCCTCCACCTCCTTTCCTCTTCTGCAGCAGGGCCTTACCAAGGCTTCCCATTGGGGTGCTGTGAGAACTGGAGCCTTTTGTCAGAGTGCCCTGGCTGTAAGTCCCAGCGAGTCTGTCTCAAGCAGCCTCCCTTTCTGCAGCCTCAGATTCCTCTTTGGCTCCTGAGGACACAGATACCTTCACTCTCATTTCTGAACTACTCTTAACAAAGCTGTGGGACTTTCCTTAGACCGACAGAAAGCAGCACCTAATGAGGGTGTGGGCGCCCCCATCCCTTAGGCAGCCTGTTATGCGTGTTTGACAGTTTGCAAACTGCTGGCACGTGGAAGTTCTCAGTCGGTGAGAACAGGGCGGCTACTATAGACAGCCAGGCTCAAGTGCCTTTCCTTGATCTGGGGTCTCCTTGATCTGGGGAGATTCTAAGACAGGCTGAGCACGTCAGAGTGGTGGTTGGTATCAAAATCATCATGTCTGTAAAGTGCTCTTAAATCAGTATTACATTTGACTTAAAAACAACAAACACATCTTCCCTATTCTTCAAGGTATATAAACACATATCTCTTCTCATTTAGTTCTCACAACTGCCCCCAGATTCTTGTGGGGAAGTTAAAGAGTCCTTCCTGTTACCTCATCTGTGCCATCTGGAGAGTCTTTCATCTCGTTGCCCTTAGTGACTGTGAATCTGGTAAGGGCCCCCCTATCTGGGTACAAATCTCAGCTCCAGCATTTTTCAGTTGAATGAACTTGGGCAAGCTAGTCTCTCTGTGTGTCCTTTAGAAAATTAATAGTACCTAGCTCTTCAGGTTGTTATGAGGATTAAAGCAATTTTTTTTTTTTTCTGTCTGACAGAAGTGGCTTATTGGAGATAAGGAGGATTTTGAAATCTGGAGTAGATTGGATTCTTGTCACTTCCATACATCTCACCGAAGAGCAGAACACAGAACAGGGCTATGTGAAGTGAAGGAATGGGCGCTTAATGAAAAGCATACATTCCATAATTTAAAGAAATTACAGTATTATTACTTTCCCTCATAGCAATAAGATATAAATAGATACTAATAAGGAAGATCAGGTTAGTTGCTGAAAAATATACTATTCATAATAGGATTGCATTATATAAATGTTTGCACATGGAAAAGTCCTTTAATACCCACAGACTTTAATTGCTGCATTGGCTGGCATAGAAAAATGCCAGCTCTGCCACTACTAGCTGTGCGACTTCAGGCAATGCTTGTCACCTCTCTGAGCTTCCAAGTTTACTGGCCATAAAAGAGACCTAATAATTTCTTTCTTGTGACAAAGGATCTGATGAAGTAATGTGTGTAAAAGGACTTTGAAAACTGGAGTATTACAATACTTTCCTTATTCAGTAATTGTTGTAATTAATAATCATGCACAATAAGAAATGTATTCAAGGACAACATAAAAACTTGAGCTTGCAGTTTGAAATAACAACCTTAAGAATGATCCAGAAATACTAAGCGCATGCTTTTTTTCTTTTTAAAAGAAAACAATGGGGTTTGTAAGTTGGAAACATTGAATTTTCTTTTTGAGACATGGTCTGTTTGATTACACCACCTTTGGTCTTCCTGGCATCTTCTTTAGAGATCAAACAGCAATTAGTGAATTGCTTCAGACAGAAATCTGGATGGTCCAATCTCTTGGATTAAGGTAGCTCTCTCTATGAATGTATTTTCTCAATAAACATGAAAACTGGATTAAATCAAGCACTTCATTGTGGATAAGGAAAATCGATATCCTGTGGGCTGGGCTGTTTATAGTCGTACTACAAAAATGGATGTACTACTTATACCTGCTCTCTCAAACCATGGCTGTTAGTGCCTCTTCAAGTTCATTCTGAGAGCCATCCCAACAGAGAGCCAGTCATTGTGGGTTAAAACCAACTAATGTCAGACCCCTGCTGGGCTAGTTTGGCACTGCAGGGGGGAACATGCTCTCCAGTTCCTGTTAATGGGGAAACTGGCTATAGGGATCACAGACTCCAAAGGATTCAGCCCTGCCTCTCTTTATATGTGTATCTAGGGGCCAGTATTCAAAAGGTGTGTCCAAATGGGAGCCTGAAGAAAGGTCGGACTTGATTTACAGTGGAGAATGGCTCTTGATTATGGGGATCATAATCTCCCTTGAGGGCAGCTGGGGCTTGGATCTGCCTGTGCCACAAACTCTCTTTCATTTGCTAGCAGTTTGCAATACAGCACTTAGCAGTTTTTCAGTGGGCGTTGTTACTCATTGCTGGTTGCACACACTAACCTCCGGGGGGCGCCGAGGTTTTCCCCCTACCTTTTTGTTCTACCTCTCTAAGGCAAGGCAGAGGGAGGGATGATGACAGGTCAAGGACAGAATGGAGTGCTCAAGGATGTGTGTAATTGGGCCACTGAGATAGGTTTGTGGATGTGAATGGTACCAAGAATTGTAATTCTCTTCCTTTTTGTGGTCTTTATTTTCCTTTTCTCTCATAAAACTTAAATACTCTGGACCTGCCTCTGTAAGGACAATAAGAGTCAGGGGAAAGGAAGCACAGAGTAGGCCAGAGATTACAAGAAGGGCCGGAAGAAAACAAGAACCTCACAGAGATAAGGGTGTGTTTGGGGGAAGAGATCTTGATTAGTGCTCCTGGTCGGCAGAAATCAGATACAGCAGGTAGCAGGGATGAGCTTAGAGAGTGGCAGAGTGGTAAGGGGCCTGCCTGGCTCCACTCACAACCTAGTGTTTTTGCCTATGGTGAACAGGTAAATAAACCCTAAAGGATTAGGACTGTGGAGTCATGAGGGATGGGGAAAGTCATTCCACTTTCTCTGCTTGAACATGGCTAACAGATGACTCCTTCCTTCTTATCCTTGTGGTAAAGGGCTCTAAGGAGGATTACTAATGTCTAAAAGTTAGGGTCTTGACTCATTTAATCCATCCTACTGGCCCCATGGCTTGAAGGTCACAGTAGGAAGATGAGGCTGTACCAGAAACTAGGGTATCTTTCAACCGAGCCCCTTGAGCACTCCTTCCGCAGGGCTTGTCCCTTTTAAGAGTTTAGCTTGAGTGACACAAATCCACTCTTCCCAGTACAGCAAAATCATCACCTGATTAGCATCCCAGAGAATGTCCCATGATTGCAGGAAGGAAATTGATTGCCAGTCTAAACTGGGAGGCCTCAGTGATTTGCAGAAGCACTGCTGGATGAGCAGCAGCAGTGAGCAACCCGCCCTCCCTTGTCTGCGGAGCATTCCTCTACATCAGTGATTTTCAACTGGTGTGCCATGAAAATTTTTAAAGATCATTAATTAAATTATTTTCAAAAGAAGTTCAAAGCACAGTTAAGTATATCCTTTTTTTTTACTCTTTTTTTGGATCAACATAATTTGAGTGTGCCATGGGAAGTGTAACTACAGATTCAAGTGTGTTGTGAGATAAAAAAGGATGAAAAACACTGTTCGACATGGACAGATTATGAGATGCTTAGTCCCATTAATCGATAATTAGGTCATTACTACATTTTTGCCATTAAAAGCAAAGCTTTGTGTCATATTTCATTCAGTTAAGAGAAATGGGTTTGGAAACCACCAAATTTTCCTTCAAAGAATCTTTTGCTACTTCACCAGTTTGTAATAATGCTGATATTGACAACCATTTTATCTTTTGATACGTTCCAGGCACTGTATTAAGTACTTTTCATGCATTAGCTTATTTGATCTTCTCATATATACTCAGTGTAGTAAGTTCTATTACCATCTCCATTTTAGAGATGAGGAAATGGAGGCTCAGGGCATATAAGTTACTTCTTTAAAGTCACTTTGTAAACGCCAGACCCATGTAGGCTGATCCAGGGTCCATTATCCCATATTTCAAAGAGAACTCACCTCTATTTCAGGAAGAAAGCGCTTAAGTAAAAGGCAGCCAGCCACTGGGTCTGGTGAAGTCAGTCACTTTGCTAGAGAGAGGAAGTCCCTCGGAAGCTTATTTTGGGGTATGCCACCATCTTGAGTCTTCATTAACCAATCTGTGAGTTTGGTGTTGCTTTAAAGATCTAAATTCAAGGCCACAAAAGGATTTCACTCCAGCTGTGCCTATGCAACCTCTTTTTAAAATGTATAATTCAATCAACACAGTAGTTTCATTTAACCTGTGCCCAACAACTGGTTGGAGTGATTCCACCTGCCCCCGTCCAGTTACGTTAACTGGTTATCCTGGTAGTCTGTCATGTCAGGCTAAGCTCGTTATGAAATGGGACGGTGGATTGATCCAGTTGGAGACCATACTTGACGTTGGGCATTCCTAAAAGCAAAGTTGCTTGATAGGCGTGAAACATGATGATGAGAACAGAGACCAAGGAACAGCTTGTCCATGAGCTCCTGTGGACGATCCTCCTTTGTGCCCCAGAGACAAAGGGTAGGAGAAAGCTGAGGAAAGGGGTGAGGAGCCAGAGGAAAGACAGCTGTCCCAGCAAGTGGGGATATTTATTTCTTACTGTTGCTAACTGCTCTTGTTACATTCCAGTGGGTCTACTAATCTCCTAAGAAAATACCGCCCTTGTGTCTCTTCTTACTTGGAAGGACATGAACTCTGTATGAGGTAGCCTGTGACCACATGGGGAGGGCTGTGATCTGGGTGTTGTGCATACTTTCTAGACAAGGAAGGGCGCCGTCCCTAAACCACCTGCCTGATGACACATATGTGTATATGACACATGACACGTGGCCAGTGTGTTGGGGCCGGGGGGAGTGGTGGTGCAAAAACTTCATTAAAATTGTAATGAGGTGGAGAAAATTGTACTTTCAAGGACTCCTTTCAGGGAAATAATTGTGTAAGGTGGGAAGAAATAGTTTGAAGGCCATTTGGAAGTGGGTGGAGTGAGACCCCAAAAAGGGTAAGCTGGAATAACAACAGATGGTTGCTAAATGGTCTTCTAAAAAAGAGGGTCAGGGATTTTGTTTCTGTGAGTGTGGTATGCAGGTGGGGGCACAGCCTCCAACACCCTCTCCCACACCTGCCTCCATCTTCTCTTCTAAATAAATGCTGACCTAATATTTAAAGAATAGCAGTCTGGAGAGGTGCCAACTCATTATTCTTCCTGATGCACACATATTTCTCTCTGGTGTTGCCAACACACACACACTCTCACTGGCACCTCCCATCCGCATGCTGCTGCCTGCCACACTGATGCCCCCACAAGGGCATCTGAGGCTTCAAGGCCAATGTACCAGGGAAACATTTGAGACTGGTTCATGGTCAACTCCATTAGAGCCCAGACACAGACTCTCATCTTTGGTGACCTCCTTACACCTCAGTTCCCCACTCCCCATTAATTAATCTGGGATAGAGACCTGCCAGTGCACCTGAACATCCTGGTGCTTGGTGTACTGGTGTGGTAGAGGCTTTAAGCAGGCCAGGCCATGTGCTGTGGCTCACGCCTGTAATCCTAGCACTTTAGGAGGCCAAGACAGGAGGATCATGTGAGCTCAGGAGTTCAAGACCAGTCAGAACAAGAGCCAGACCCCATCTCTCCTAGAAACAGAAAAAAATTAGGTTAGGCATTGTGGTGTGTGCCTGTCGTTCCAGCTACTAGGGAGGCTGAGGCAGGATCGCTAGAGCCCAAGAGTTTGAGGTTGCAGTGAGCTATGATGATGGGACGACAGAGAAAGATTCTGTCAAAGAAAAAAAGAAAAGAAAGAAAAAGAAAGAAGGAAAGAAAGAAAAGAAAAAGAAAACCGCCGATCAGTGAGGATTCTCCTTCCTTTACTTGCTACACTAAGTAGCCCTTAATGTTGGAGCCTGGAAAAGAAAACTGGGAGAGAGGGAGGGAGGGTTTGGGAGGAAAGGAGAGGGAGAGAAGGGAGGAGGGAGGGAACCAGAGAGAAAACTAAAGATCGAAAACCATAGTGAATGAAAGAGAGACAGGGAGAACTGGAGCTTGCAGCTTGTCGGAGCTGTACTTCATGTGACAAATGGCGCCAGCTGACAAGGAAGCGTGCACCTGTGGTGAACACGGATGCTGTGTAGGCCCCGCAGCCTCTCACATGCTTCCTTTCAGAATGAAAGGAGAACACTTGGGTATCTCCTAGAATGCTCTAATGTGGGCTGAGTCACCAAACAGACTTTCTCTTCTGGGAGACAGTGGCCAAATCTGGGTAAGAACTCAGGTCTCCCAACAGCCATCTGACCATAAGCAAATCCTTTAATCTATTCCGGCCGGTTTTCTCACCAGTTTAATGAGATGACTTGGACTCCTCTCTAACTGGGGTTTCTTAAAAGTGTTACACAGAGTATCAGAAATCCAGAAAATTGCTACAATAACTCTCTGCAAAGCACATGAATTTACTAAAAGCCCCAAGAAGTCCCACAGGGATTCATGTTTAATGCTTTAGCTTTGTTTAGCCACTGTTTTACTTCGCCATTTCCTGGACCATAGTACATTTTCTCATGGCTTGCGTACATTTGGAGAAATGTCACTCTCCACAAAGTCTGACTGTGGCTCTCCTGGCACAGCACCAGCACACATGCACGCACTCACATACATGCATACTTATCCACGGACACATACACGCACGTGCTCACACATGGACGGGAGAACGACTTGGAACTCTTAGAGGAAGCATCTCCCTGTTCCCACTGTTTACTGTCACTGTTTACTTTGCTAAGATCTCGCAATGTTAAAGCTGAACACAGAGATCCTCTCATTTAGTTGACTGTGCCCCAATGACAGTGGCCCCTCACTTCAGGAGGGAGAAAGGACATGCCAAATGCTGCACAGCTTGTTAGTGGCAGAGCAAGAAGGGAATGAGGTTCCCCATTCTCTTCCGTCTCTCCTGGGAAGAGAGCGTGACTGCTGGTGTTACTACTTGGACGCTCATTCTACGTAGACGTAGCCAAAGATGTCTTCCAGTTTCCTGCGTCAGGATCATATCTGGAGTGATTCTGGTTATGAACGCTATCAAGAGGTAAGTCCACAAGTATTTTTAAACATCTACTCCGTGTCAGGCAATCTTGTCAACCTTGGCAACACAGCAGCGAACAAACAATACAACCTTCAAAGAGATACAGACATTAACCATACAAACAAAGAAATACAAACAGTAATTTCAGGTGTTTTGATTGATGTGGAAAAGTGTAACAAGGTGACGGTAGAGAGGGCTATGAAACAACTGCAGGGAGGATCTGAGGGCGGAGCAGCTCAGCAGGCAACCGAAGGGCAGCTCCACCCACATCCCTAATGGGACTCCATTCTGGGGAGTGGCTGTCAACACAGGGAACAGTAATCCTACGTGACCATGTCTAAGTGCGTACTGCACGTCAGGCGCTGTGCTGTGCCCTGTGCACCTTCTGCTTTTAAGACACTACATGCTCTTTTCCCTTCAGATACTAGAGGTAAAATGCTGGGGTTAAGTGGTTCATAATGTTAACAGTTTCACCCTGCAATCTAGTGTAAACGTTATTTTTCACTTCATTCCATTACTCTTGGGTCTACCCTTGAGAGACCCTCCCCTTCTGCAATAACACACACAAAATCAATTACATCGTCTTATCCGATGCCAGTTGTATTTGTACAATATAAGGGAGTGAAGTGTATTTTTATGAGGGGAGATTGTGTTTTTCCATTTTGTTCCCTCCCAGGAGATCTAAATGCTTTCTCTCAAGTTAGACATTGTATGTGTGGTTTTGGAGCTGAGTGGGCAAGAGAATGGATACACTGTACACCTTATTTATTTTCTCTTCTGGGGAAGGGTCTCAGCTGTTCTTGCTCCCAAATTAAATTCTTTTACTCTTGAAGAATGACCCAAGCTGAGAAATTTCCCAAACATCTGCAATCTGAGAATTTGTGCCTGGAATCCATGAGACTCATGGTTTCCAGATGGAGAGGCCGGAAGCAGAGATGGCGGAGGAGTGGAGGAAAGAGATGGAGGGATAAAGGGCAGGGGAGCCTGGACTTTGGATCGTTCCTGGCTGCCTGGTGAATGAGGCCAGGTCTCTTATTTGCTCTGCGAGTCTGCCGCCTGCCACCTTTCCAGGCCTGAAGAGAAGCAGCAGTTGTGCATGTCCTCGTGGGACTGTTCCAGTGATTATTAGGAAGTAAGTCATTGTGAAATTGTCTTTTCCAAGGGGAGTGACTGACCTCAGTAGCACAATATAAAGAAAGCCCTATGGCTTGGCTATCAAGAAAAGCATAAACACTCCAGATGGATTTTCTCACCATCCCAGAAATGGCAAAAGACAGACACTTTCTGAAATCCCGGCTTCTTTACACCACTTAACCATATGCAATAGTCGACCTCCAGGTGACCCAGTTCTTCCTCCACATGTCTTGTCTTCATGCCAGAGGTAAAGGAGAGGGCTTAGGAGGAAATCTTGTTTTCAGTAAATAACAGGAAAGTATAGTTTGGCCACAGTGGGCTAAGTATGATCTCAGAAGGAATGTCTGTGTTTGATCAGACAGGCCAGTATCTTCTAGGGAAATATGAACTTGGGGAAAACAGATCAGAACCCACCTGCTAGCAAATGGAAAACCGGTTTTTGAAGTTGAGGAAAAAACCCACATTTTTATTGTTATCAGTGGTTTCTTTATCATCATCCCCACACAAAACTACCCCATTGACACTCCCTACCACCAGGATGCCACCAAGTCAAAGGGAAATCTTGTTTCTCTCTCATGGTTCTTCCTACTTAGAATATGCTGAATTTGACAAAAGGTTATAGCCATCCAGCTGGGCCCAAAAGTTCTCACAATGTGTGGAGAGAAATCAAATACAGAAAAGTTTCTTCCAATTAACACCTCTTATCTCCAGATGTCCTAATAAAAATGATGAGGCAGCAAATGGCCACCTTGGAGCCAGAGAATCATACTTAGACTCAATATTTTCAAGAGGGAGGCAAGGCCGTCAACCTCTTAACTGATCTCCTGGTTTGGGACACATCAATCTTCAACTATAACTCTGGCTGAGGGAAGAAAGCACAGAGGTGAACGTACCCTGTAACAGCACCCCCTGAGGTATGAAGGGACACTACCTGCCTCCTCAAGCTGAGCTGTGCCCAGAATTTATGAACTTCAAAGCTTTGGAGTATGATGTGAATCTGGGGTCTGATCCAGGCATTATTATCGGGAAAAGGTGAACAATTTCCCTCCTCTTCCCCTCTCCTTTTCCTTTTGCTGATCATACTGTTCAGAAGTGAATTGTGATTTAATCCCTTATGCTGTTAAGAGCACTACAAAACGTTGGTTGCAATGAAGTAATAAAAAGTATCTAAGTAAAAGAAAGAGAGATGGATAATGTTATAGCAAAAGACAAAACTCATTATTACCACCAGCACGAGAGGGACAGGCATGGAAAAATCCTTGCGTGTATACCAAATGGAATGCAGCTGATTAATTCAGACCATTTCTATATATAGTCAGCATGTGCTTTTACAATCATGCAGTGTTGCAAGCAGTGCATCACGGGAGGAAAGATAGTTCCAGTCACATGCCTCTGGGTTTTTCATCTGGGGGTCATCAGCTCAGAGCCAGGTTACCACAAAGTGCTCAATGATCCGTGGGAAATGAATCATGTCTTCATTCCAGAGCTTAATATATGCATTGCATCACTATTAAAAGCAAGCAACTCTTTGGTTGATGGCACCAAGTTGGACTAAGATCAAAAGTGGCCCTGGAGACCAAATTCCTGTGTGAGGAATTGACACACGAGTCTGAGTGTCTTTTCCTTCTGAATTCTTTTTTCTCCTAGCAACAACTAATCACCAGCTTTCCAGTTTGGTATTATATCTCCATAAGGTTTATTCTTTTTGCAGCAAAAAGCTGGAGAAACATAAGTGAGATTTTGTTATTATTGGTTAAATTGTGTTACACCCAACTTGTGGTAAAAAGGTCCAGTTTCTTTTTATTGTACTCCAATTTTGTTGTAATGACTATTGCCTAAAATAAATGGGCAATTGACAGGGGCGTAGAGATAACAGGGATGCTTAAGTGATTTTTATAGTAGCAGTATTTGTTGTAGCAGAATTTGACCTGTATTCGGGTTATTACTTTTATTCATCACATTGGAAACTTGGCACTTTCACTGTTCATGCCATTATATGCAAAGCACTGTAGCATGAAAGTCACTTACAAAGCTGTGGAAAAAACTCTCTAAACCAGTGGTTCTCAACCTTCCTAATGCTGTGACCCTTTAATATAGTTCCTCATGTTGTGGTGACCCTCAACCATGAAATAATTTTCATTGCTAGTAGCTTAGAAACTAGTAGCTGATTTGCTATCAGCTTGGAAACAATTCAAACATTTAGAAATAGGAATTAAGATTAAGTATGTGCTGAGTGGGTGCTTGAAGGGTAGATGTATGGCTTTTCTATTATGCATTTGCTTTATATTTAACAGTATTTATTTCAATTGATCAGAAACCTTGTTTGCTCACTTCCTAGGTATCATTTTTGAATAGGCGGAGCAGAGGTTCCCAATTTTTCCTGTTCTGTATTACTTATTATCAAACCACTAGTTTGACTTTTGTGTTTAGGAAGTATGGATAGGAGAAGCCATCAGATGTCTGAGCCCTAGGTAAATGACTTGCTACTGAATCCTAAAATAGTGTGAAGGTTGAGGGCTTTTTTATAAGGCAAATGGTATATGCTGTGGTCATGATGGCTAAGCTCAGTAAATGAACTTTAAAACAGATCAACTCTTAAGCCTTTTCTTTCCAAGAATATGAAGCAGGTCTAATGTCAAGCTGCTGGAGGTGCCTTCAAGATGTTTAATTAAATTATAGCCTCAGTGTCAGGGTTGGCTGACTTTTGGGATTCTAAGAGCACAAGCAAAAGAAGATAGGGCTTTGCTCTCTTGTTGATTTCATCGTTTATGGCCTTAGAATAAAGAAGTTAAAGCAAGTTTAATAATATTCCTCTCCTCCCAAAAGTGCAGTTTTAGGTTAGAAGATGCCACTGCTATCCTTAACTCCCTTTCCTTCACTGTACACTGCATTTTCCAGGCTAAACACAACAAGACCCATTCTGCATAGGGTGAATTCCTTTGCCCCAAAGCCATACGGCACATATGTAGGCGGCAGGGGTTCGGAGGAGACGGGGATGGTATTCACAAGGCAGCATGGCCAGCAACAGAGAGTGAGAGCAGGGGTTGTGAGGTCTGCTACATCTGGGGTTAAGTTCTGCCTTCCTACTTGTTAGGGTGTAACCTTGGTCACAGGACTTAGTTCTCTAAATCTGATCCCTGAGGTATAAAATGGAAGACGACAGCATTGGTGCTGTGAGAAGAAAATAAGGTGAAAAGTGACTAGGAGACGGCGTGGCCCAGAGAAAGAGCTCACTAAATGGTAGCTCTTAACAAAAGTGAATGATTTAAACCTGAACATTGCAGTATTTAAAAAGCACAGATACTCAGTGCAGCCAGTTATTAACTTTCAGCAGTCTTTTTTTGTTCTTGTGTCTATGATATATTTTTCTTTTATTATGACTGGCAGCCTGACTTTCCCTGGGTGTCTCTAACTCCAGTGTCTTAAGGGCAGGAGATATTCTAGACAAGTTACAATTTCACCCTTTTATTGGCATAAAGAAAATGGGGCTATGTGTATGCTGGACCAAAGATCAATAAAACAAACAGTTGTAGCTTTCAGAGGGAAAGATAATGAGAAGGGCTGGTGCAATGGGATGTGGTATTGAGATACTGGCACCAGGAAGGAGGGAAGAAAACCTCCAAACACATTGTGGTTTGTTAAAAAGCTGAAGATTTCCAAGTGCTACAGCGGTTGGCAATGCCATCCCACTAGGCAGAAGTAGTGTACTCAGCAAGTGGAAAGAGGAAGGAGGGCCTAATGATTGCTACAGGAGACAAAGAGTCTGCTGTCCTGGGCTTTACCAGCCCAGATTATTGGGTGACCTTGAGTGGCTCCCTATATTGGACAATTTCCCCAAAGTTCTCAGTCCCCAGCCAACTAACAGAGACATGAAGAATAATTTGTTAATAGGAAATTTAGAGCAGGGTTCACAAACTATAGCCCCTCCAGACATACCCACTAGTGGGTTTTGGAATTTTTAAACATTGAATTTTAATACCTTAAGGCAGGAGCTTGACATTTTCTAATTTACACAACATCTACTGTCTTGGGTCTTTACATTTGGCTCCTAAAGGCCTCTGAGTATATGACTGCTGGTTTCAATGCAACCTGTGATCCTAAGGCTATAAACCAGATTGGAATTGCTTCATTTCCAACTTAACTCTATCTCCTCAACAATTACATGCAAATATGTACTTCTTAAGTACCACAAAGATGATTTTTCTGGCCTAATGTAACCTGCTTACAAAGACTTTTTCTAGGAAATATGATAAAAATTAACATTTGAACTTCTAGTTAATTGAAATTCTAAATCTTTAATTTTATTTGAAAACATCATTCAGGACCAAGTATTCCTTAGGTTATAATTTACTTTATTCATAAAATTTAACCTAGGCATGGATCATTTTACTTTGAGGAGAAAACGTATCTCTAAATAATGATTTTAAACCTGTCCTTTTGCCACTTTAAGAGATCTCCTAAGGTATTCTAGAGAAGTCAGGAGTAAATTATCCTCACACATCTAATAACCAAAACACCACCATCTCCAACATTACCACAGTTAAGTATGCAGATTGTCATGAATATTTACACCTAGCAGGGTCCTTTGTGCACAACTCTGAGAGACAAATGGTATTTCCAGTAATAGTTTATTGATTTCCAAATGCACAGGGGCGCCAAGTCCAAACATTCTGGGATAGTAGTAAATCTCTCTTACAAAATAATTTACAGTATGAAAATGATATACTGAAACATTAATTCAAACACATAATTCCCCTGAAAGATTGAGTGTTCCCTTGTTTAATGTAAAGGGTAGAAGGGGAACATGACTAAGGAGAGAATGTGACAAGAACCCAGGCAGAGCACAAAGAATTCACTGGTTCTCCCCACTCATGCAGTGTGGCCTGTCACTGGAGAAGGACTGGTCAGTTTAAATCTCATCAAGTAAAAATCTGCTGTTCTCTCGAGGTTATACCAAGCCTATTTGGGCTCTGTGGCTTTTTTTTTTTTTTTTTTTTTTGCACCAATGTACCAAAAGTGTTTTCATTTATTTTCATTCTGCTCTGGACCTTGTTCTGCTGTTTCGGGTGTGTTCTGTGTTCCAAATGATACTGTCTTACTCTGGAGGCAGGAACTGCCTAGTCTCACAGCTTTTGAAATGGGTTAGGGTGGGGGCTTCAGAAAAACTGTTGGGTAAAGGCAATAATAATGAGATCTGAAGTCTCCCTATGGGCTTTCTTTTTCTCTGTAGACTGGGGCTGAACTCAACCCATGATGAGATTTCTTTTTTTTAATATAAAAATCTGGATGAGAATGCCACACAGTAAACGTGCAACTAATTTTCTTATGGAAAAGTAAGTATTGAATAGCCATTATCTGAGTGTGGAATTGTAGGGATCAGCAGGAGGGTATTTTCTAGGTGGGAAGATGGGACTTCCAAGGCTCTGCCACTACATCAAGGTTGTAAATTCGGCAGTGGTGCCCTCAGGCCTGAACGGAGTAGTCAGACTCTCCGGTCACCAAAATGGCTCAGCATCCAAATTTCCCATGTCATTAGACATCTTGGAGGATGGATAGAGTACAATTCCCTTCAGGGCTGTCACCATGGCTCAGTGCTTTACAAGATGACAATGTCTGCTAGGGAGTTGCTCTCAGGTCTTAAATATTTTGTAATAAAATATAGATGTATACATACATGTCACTTCATCATTCACATACAGGAATACACACACACATACACAACAGGAATCAGCAGAAGAGTCCAGATTCAATGACTGTGAATCACTGCATCCTCACAGAGCACAGAACTGGTGACTAGGTTTACTAGAATATGAAGATTTCCTTTTCTGCCGCAATGAAGATGCAGACATTTTCAAATAGAGTAGAGAGCATATCACCCTTCATTTATTACTATTTCTGCAAAGTTCTAAACTCTTAAGGCTATAAAACACCATATTTATGGAAGATGGCACCAAAAATAAAAGGTTCCTCCAACTTGTGTGTGTGGGGGGTGGGTCCCAGTTGTTAAAGTGTACTTAAAGAATCTGCTAAAGGAGATGTAATTTCTGAGCCCAAGCTACAGCCAAGGAATGTCATTAGAAAAATAATTCATAAAGTGGAATGGTCAGTCTTCAATGGGAGAAACTAAACTAAAGCCTCTTTATCCCTCTGCATTTTTAGGTATATCATGGCGTGGGACAAAGAGTCTATCTACAGATTTAAGTAGAGCTAGGTTCAAAATCTGTCTCTAATATTTCCTACCTGTGTAGCTCAAGGCATCATCATTTTTTTTTAAAGAATTAACTTGAATTTATTTATTTATTTATTTGAGACAGAGTCTCACTTTGTCGCCCACGTAGAGTGCTGTGGTGTCACAGCTCACAGCAACCTCAAACTCTTGAGCTTAAGCAATTCTCTTGCCTCAGCCTCCCGAGTAGCTGGGACTAAAGGCGCCTGCCACAACACCCGGCTACTTTTAGAGAAGAGGTCTCGCTTTTGCTCGGGCTGGTCTCAAACCTGTGAGCTCAAGCCATCCACCCGCCTCAGCCCCCTAGAGTGCTGGGATTACAGGTGTGAGCACCACGCCCGGCCTATATTATAATCTAAGAAATAGGAATGTAGTACAGGGCCTGCCTCATAGTTGGTCCTCAATTTGTTAATTCCCTTCTTGGGCTGTCAGAGCTAAGACTGCAAGCACTTCTTGGGACTGCCTTGGATTTAATAATATCAAATCAAAGAACAAATTCCTCTCAGCATCCAGAAACCCAACATTTGACAGGGAGCCAAGAATTTCTATTGAGTGCCTGACTAGTTCTAGAGACATACATTACCTGCCTCCCTTGGTGACCTTTTAGGGATTTCTGTAAACCCTGCAGCCTGCAGCCTCCTGAGCACTCTAATTTTTACTGAGCTGACAGTAAAAGTTAGAGGGGAGGCTCATCGTGCTGGGGCTGAAGGCCCAGCAGCATGCTCCAGCTCTGGGGGAGGCTGGTGGCACTGGAGGAGGCATCCTAGCTCTTACACTGATAAATGCTGCCGGCAGGAACTTAGGAGCCTGGGAAGAAGCTACTGCGCTGTGTTTAATGCTTCCCTAGTTAAAGTTTTATCAGGTACTGAAGACAGCAGGAGCCTATAAAGCAATTCTGAAACTCTTTCTAAGTAAAACCAAAAATGCTTTCCTTGAGGATTACAGAGATATAATTTATCGAGACAAATTAGCACATATTTTTATATTTCCATTTATATCCACTGCATAAATGCTTAGATTTCCCAAACACTGATTTAAAGTAATAATACACGATCAGGTATGGAGAGTCAATGATGGGTCTATTGCAAATACGAGGTAACTAGTTAGAGATCAAACAATAGTGATGGGGAAAGACACTACAAGTTTCCAAATTCTAAAGTCTTTTAAATCTTCTGATATTTAAACTCTTTCAGGAGTGGCCACTGGTCTTTCTTTTAGGATAGTTTTCTTAGATATGACTGGAGTTTCTAATTAGCTGTATGCCAAATTCTGTAGTCTTTGTCGACAAGATGGATAAAGCACCAAAATTGTCTTAGCCATTTTTTGGCCACTAGTTTGAGAGAAAAATACTTTTTCTGGTAACATCTCAAACTCCTCTTAACCCCAATATTCTGATGTATTTAGTGAGCTAGGGTAACCTTAACCTAGAAGTATATATGCCTGGTCACTTCCTGGCCTCAAAGAAATAAATTATTTCACAGCATGCACAAGATTGCAAAATAATATAAATAGGATTCCTACAGTAAGCAAGTATTATTTCTGCCTCAAAACCATCCTGCATGCACACAAATCAGTTGGCCCTAAAGCTTTGTAACAGGTACACAGGTCACAGGGTCACAGGCAGTCAGAAAGACCAGAAGAAAGGGATTTCCCCCAATGTAGGCTCCTCTGATTCTGCTTCAAAGTCACTAGAACTCTAGGCCATAGGTCAGCAGCAACCCCAGAGCTGCTTGGATATGGTTCCAATTATGTTTGTTAGAAGTAAACACCAAATACCAGTAAAAACCGAGGAAAGGAAACAAAGCCTACTTGCACAAAGAATCACCTTTCAATTCCCCCATTTTATCTTAAGTTTATGTGTATGAACATACTATTCCATGCGATAACTGTGTTTGCTTTATATAAAAATAAGATGATCCCCTGACTCCAAACCATTTATTAAGTAAAACTGATGCTTCAGGAAGATGCAAGTTTATAAGCTTGCAGTTTTGTATTCCCTAAACACATCCTGCTTACTTGAGAGTAAAAAGCTCGGTTGTAAGAAATTGTGATTTAGGACTAGAGAAAGGCAAGGAAGTCCAACTTCCGGCCTGTCTCTGCTCTTGTTACTGAAGAGTGAGCCAGGTGAGGGATGATCTAGAGATCTGTGGGTGAGGAGTAACATAGGAAGAAGGGTTCCAGGAGGCTATCTCTATCTGCTGGGAGAAGAAGCTAAATTCAGCAAAACATACACAAAGTGGCAAGAATTCTCCCTACATGCATTTAACCCAAGTTGGGCTAAATTGGACGTGGGACCAGCAAAAACCTACACTGCAAATTCCCATTTGGTATTATATATTTCAGCCCTTCATGTTGTGACAAGCCCATAAAACCTGCAGAAAAATTCACCTAAATAATTCAGGTTCTATCAGATACTTTAGTAACTATTTTGGAAACTCAGGCAATTTGAATTCAGAAATATTGATTTCAACTTTTAATCTGATTTCCTTGGTCTTCCTTTTGTTTTTTTTCCTAAGGTCATTTCCTTTCCATCTATTTAATCATTCTTTTCATTTCCACAGTACTGAATTATGAATCTGAGTCCTGGATAACCTCATACACTAAAAATATCTTTATCTTCCTAACTTTTAACTATTTCTCCAATGCTGTTTTCAAGTCATCTGTCTTAATTCATGGTACAATATATTCACACAAAAGTAGAATTGGACTTTTAGAGACTTTCTACCTGAGTCAATTTGGCCCTATCTTACCCTCATTTATTTCATGCTTCAATATGAATGAAGTGGGTATTTTGTTAGCAGGTAAGGAATAAACTGTGACTTCCCCTCCAGATTATTCCAGATCCTTCCTAAGGAAGTGATAGTTTGGTTAGACAATACCACAGAGGCTGGCTTTCCTAAGCAAGGTCAAAGCAGCCATTGAGGAACTGCTTGAAGGACCTTTCTTAATTGCTCCTGGCTGATCAAAGGGGCTCTTTTCTTTGACCTAACACAACAAGAGAATGAAAGAAAAGCACAGTCAACAGCATAAAACCAATCCTCCCTTCCAGAGATATGTGCCTGCTGTGGATCTGGCGACATACACGATGGAAGTTCATTTGTTGCTGAGCAGCTTTCACAGAAATCAGAAGCCGTTATATACACGCTGTCACATACACACAGGGGAGGGGATGACTTTCCACTGGGGACAGCAAGCCTTCATGTGTCCTCTTCTTCACTGGCACCACTACAAAGGAAAAGGAGATCCTGATGAGTTAAGACATCACAGGAAGAGAGGCAGCATAGTCTCCTGGTTGATGACATGGACTTTGTTGCCAGACATACCCGGATTCTAGTCTCAACTACCATGATCGAGCAATGTAGCCATGAACAACTTACTTAATTTCTCTAAGTTCTGATTTCACAAGGAGAATAATGATAATAAAACCTATTTTTGGGGGTGGTGCCTGTGGCTCGAAGGACTAGGGTGCCAGGAATAGGGTGCCTCCATATGCTGGAGGTGGCAAGTTCAAACCTAGCCCCGGCCAAAAACTGCAAAAAAAAAAAACCTATTTTCTTGGCTTACTGGAAGATTAAATAAGAGAATACATATAACATGCATAGTGCCTGGTATACAGTAAGTGAATAGCTATTTAAAGGAGGTGAGAATCAACATTTTTCTTTAACTTAATTGACAAAATAAGCTACCGATAAAAATCAGGAGTTTGATTTCTCCTAAGCTTTAAGCCATCTATTGTTAGGTAAGAAAAACAAGGAGAAATTATCATCTACACTCCTAATGGAACTTTGCATTTGGAATAAAAGCCAAGGTTTCAACTCATGCCACAGGGATATTTTAAATGGCACCTCTTCAGAGAAGTATATTTTAAATAACTCTAGTCCTCAGTAGGACTCCTTAGTTATTCTCTACCTTATTTCTTTCATAGCCTTTATCACATGCTATAATTTATTTGTTTTGCTATTTATTCTCTCCCCTACCCCTGACTAGAGCAAACAGGAGTAGCGATACTATTAACTGTGTATAACTATGACTATTTCATTATCTATGTACTGTGCGAGACACATAGTACTCAACAGATAGTTTTTAAAAGGGGGTTAAAATAAAAACAATAAGAAGAGAGGGAGGGAGGGACACATGAGAGGCATGGCCAGTCACTACTGCCCTGATCAGGGTTGTCAAGATGCAGTGATGTTTCCGTGGCCAGAAAATCAATTGAAGAGCCCCAGAGACAAGGGTAGTACCTCAGCTGCTCAAAGGTACAGCATCTCTGGCGTGGTCCTGGGAGAGAACACTGGCAGTACAGAAATCAGGGCAAGGAGAAAGGAGAGCAGAAAAAAGAAAGGTGGCATTCTTAGAAGGACAAAGGTAGCAAAGTTGCCTAGCTTCTCCTCATCTACTTCTAGTGGTCTCTGTCTTTGAAATAACAAAAGCCACCAACTTAATTAAGTGCTTACTGCGGGCCAGAGCACTTAATGAACTAAGCATTATTCACCCACTCCTTCTATTACCTAGGAACTACTATTATGCCCATTTTTCAGATGAAGACAGTGAAGCTCTGAGATATGTAAAATCCTAGAGTCAGTCACATAGTAAGATGTGTGTTCTTAAAACTCCAGGTTTAGTTTCGGCTGTATAAAGCGTGAAGTAGTCAAGCTAGTGGAGAAGGAAAAGGCATGCAGAATATCATCTCCCAGCTATTACCTAGAAATTTTTCCATCTCACAAAGGATTATCTATGTCTACATAAACCTGTGCTCTTTTGTATTCATTAGGGTAAGGTTTTAAGGGAAAATATACTAGGCCATGGAATTCTAGAACTTCTGCTAAAGGTGGAAAACATCTCAAGACACGGTCTTGCAAATTGAGGTAATTTACTCAATACTCAAGGAGCCAAGAGAACCAAGATACCCCAAACTCTGCCTTATCTCTAGTCCCTTTTCGTGCTGGTTGTCTCATCATAGGATGAAGGGTGCATGCTAGGAAGGGCTGGACAGTGGATTGTCATTAAGGAGCAGTATTTGGTAGCATTTGTCCCAAAGGGAACAAAGCATCTTTTATGAAAGTTTCCCAACATAATCAAGGCAAAGTTGGAATTGGCACCATATCATCCCCCTTGACATTATATCCAAACCAAGTGCTCATTGTTCGCTTGTCAGTTTTACTTTTATATGAGAGGACAAGCATGTGCCTATGCACTTTCCTTAAGCTGCTGTTCACTTTTTAGCATTCTTGAAATACATAGTTTAGAGTTCATGAAATTGAACCCTACTGAAATTGTATACAAAATTTTGTCTGCTCCTTTGAGAATTTTCATCATTTTCATATTCTCAAAAAGGTCAACACCCCCGCCCCCATTGAGAATAATCAAATTAAAAAATTCCTTTCCAATTGCCAGGTCTTTATTATAAGAATTAGAGAGTGGCTTGGGGAAAAGGACAATGTTCTGACTGGTAATACCTTTCTTCATTATCCTAAAAGAGATCTGTTCTTGGATCTGAAAGATAAAATGTATCTCACAGTTTAAAATAGAGATATTGAGATTCTGGCCTATCATTTGCTAAAAATTTTCTGTCTACCATGTGTCAGCCATGATGCTAGGCATAATAATGGATAAGATGGATACAGCTGTTGCCCTCATGGGTTTTAGAGCCTAGTAGGTGAGAAAGACGGAAAGGGGAGGGGGTGGAGGAGAGGAGGAAAAGAGAACTTTTTATTTTGCAGAATGGCATCTTCAAAGAAAGAATCTTATTTTTATAATTAATGATGCATTTTTCACAATAATGAAGAAAAAGGATCTGAACTGAATCTATAAGCTTTGCTCACCTCAGGTGCAGGTCCTCTCCTGGAGGGTTAACTCAGTAATATAGTTAGCACTGAGGCATCACTCCTCTGCTGAATACTTCTCCTTCACTTTGTATATAAGCTAGTCTATTCATGAGATTTTACTAAAATAGTTCATAAAAGTTGGCACTTTCTCCAAAGTAAGTAATACAACCTTCCACTTCAGCCACTTATTTTCCCCCTCTCAAACATCTATCAGATTTATAACTGAGAGAGACTTAGAGACTTAATGTCTATTTTTTTTTTTCATTAAACTTTGTTTTAATGGGTCTCAAAATTCTGTGACAGATTTTTGGTCATGTTGTTTCCATTAAAAAGTACTGATTTTTTAAAAACTAAATAACTTAAAACTGCCACACAAAAAGAAACAAATGGTCCACAAAACATTTTCCTTTCCTTCTGAAGGTTTTACGATGCATTGTTATCATTAACCAGTCTTTTACTATTAAACTTAAATGGCCAATTGAAACAAACAGTTCTGAGACCG